>BQNB010015179.1:0-69104 GCA_026074375.1 Tanacetum coccineum | reverse complement strand
AGTGGAGCATATCCAAGGACCCTAAAAGGTTAAAGGTATACTTTTCTTTTCTGTAAATCTCATATATGATTTCTAAATTTAGTTCAGATAATGAATAATTATTTGATAAATCCAGAAAAATAGATCATATTGCTGATGAGTTTATGCTTAGTATTTGAATGTGTGGCAGCGCATACTACCTGATGTTATCAACCATTTTGAACACAAAATGCTAATGACAATCACACTTATAGATCTCTCAAGAAGTGTTTAGAATGCAGATTCAAAGCAAGAGAAAAATGGTGTTTTTGTATAAAAAATCGTGTGTTCACAGGTGTTGCAAAGATTAACTTAGATTAATATCTTACATTATTGTCTGTAAAATACATAATCTGTAAATTAAATTTTCATAACTTAACAGGAAAACGACCAAAAAATGAGGTGGGCGAGCACGACATGACCCATTTCGAACCGTTCCCCAACCAACCCGTTTTGCTACCTACTTACAATTAATTTATGAACAAGAAATTTGAACAATCAAGTTATCAGCAACCCATCATAGTTGAAAATATTTTGCTTTATTTGGTTAAAACTCTAGAGCTTTTCATAGATTGTTATGACAAAAGCCTTAGACCTTTTAATTTATCATATGTAATCATCAATCACCTAAGATATTTTATGTTATTTATTCAATATTTTTTTTGATTTTATATTTCAAGTTTGGTGAACCAAGAAGGACGAGATCAACCTTGAGAAATTCACCAATGCTAAAGGAGACATGTGTCAACGTAACATTAAAACATAGTATCAAGAACACTTTACATTCTCTTATTTCATGCTTGCTAAATTTGTTCTGCAAATGAACTTTAGCGAATCTGGGAAACAAACTATTTCATGACAAATGAATGACACAATATGTGCGCTTTCGAGATATTGCCCAAAAAATTGTAAAGAGGGATTTCGACAAGCAAGCTATTTGATTTCTTAATAGTTGTATTCGTAACTTTGATTATATTAACACAGTTGATTTCTTAGTTGTATTCATCTTTTCATGAGTGCTATTCATGATTTTTCAAAACATGATTGACCTTATTAGTGAAAATTATAATTATATTGTTAATGGAAACGTTTCTTCACCATTCCAGGTAAATAAATTTGAGACATATTAATCCACTTAAGTGTAAAATTCTCATAGCTTTATGAGTAGCAAAATATGTTTCTATTGGATAACCTATTGTTGTTTTTCGACGTTATTCTTGTGGCCTACTAATTCACGACGGTTGAAACCCTACCATCCACACAAACTTAAACCAGGTAAAACCCTTCTATTTTCAGAAGGTTGGCGTGACCACTTTAGAGTTATTTGCATCTATCAAGAATCAAACTTAAGACCTCACATCTTTAGTGTGATAGTTAAACCTTTTCCCACAAGGCCACTTCTGAGTGGTTTCTGATTAGTCGAACTTTAAGACTTTGCAACCTAAATCAAATCAACCATTGTTTAGATTAGAACTAAAAACTAATGAATATCAAAAATGAATTGGAGTCCTTATAATCTTAGAGAAAGTCAAAATTAAGAGGGAAAGATTCTACAAAGCGTTCCATTCACTAGGTGAATGGTACTATTTGATGTTCAAATTTGAATAATAAAATAGATTTTAATCAAATCACTATCTATAAATAATAAATAAATAAAAACAAAAAAGTAAGACCATTTAGACATTTAAGTTGTCTGGTTTTTAATCGATAAAAAGTATGATTAATAAATTTAGAAAAAACCCCGTGCGTACACGGGTACTATAACTAGTATAAGAAAAAGGAGGAACCGAGGACCGGGCCAAAATATGTTCGGTCCGACTTCTAGATCCGGTCCGCAGTCTATATTACGCTTAGCCCTACTACTCATATGAAAGTTATAAAGAGCCTCTTTATCAAAACTAAAAAAACTCGGTAACACAAAAAATTGGGCATGTGTAGTCCATAGAAGATGGTATATCTGCCATAACTTTACATTTACGCATGAACAACTGTACACTTATGCAAGAAAACATACATCCCACAAAACGACCCCCATGTCAGATGGTTATGTCAATGTCTGCATCATAGTACTAAGAACACAAGGCTGAGCAAGCCACAAATACGATGATAAACAAAGCAAATCATTTCGATCAATATTTTTTGATGACATTGATAAGAACAGTATGTAGCTCCTTTCACTTTTGTTGCAGAGCTCGCTGGTTTAAGCGTTGAAAGTCACAAAAAGCATTTCACCAGAAGTCAGCCCAAGATCTGTCACTGTAAGGTCAAATCATTGCAAAAAAATAGTTTAATCCTGGCTAGCTGAAAACGAAATCAACTTCTTCTTTTTCTTGTAGTATTAAGGAACTGACCATGATTAACCAGAAATATGGCCATAGTAATTATGTTTCTCAGATCTGAAACATGCACAAACCTATACATATAAGCTAGCCATCTAGATAAATTTAAGAGTAGTGGCATACAATTTCTCTTATAATCACTTTTTCCATTTTCTCATGTTCGTAAACTATGAAATAGCGACACACACACAAACAAATTTGTAGTTTTAGAAGAACAAGAACGAAAAACATTTCTCAGCAAACGACTAATCACAAGCTAGTAATAAAAGAAGAAACATATCTGTTCTTAAAATACCCGCTCCAACAGCTGATACAAAACCCAGATATCAAATATTAACGAGCAAAGACATGTATATAATCATAAAATATATCACATTCTATGCATAATTTAGAGCATGATTAGATAGTATTTACATCACTTTGTCCCTCATTGCTAAGTATAAATGCAGTGGTCCGCTAACAAAATATGTTAGCTGTCAATTATGCTTGTTTTGTTTGTAAAATCAATCGAAATCATGGAAAACACAAGCGACAATAAACATCAATACAAGACAAAAAAACAAACAAGTGTTTTACGTGGTACGAGATCAAAAGAGTAAGTCTCACCTGCAAGCACTAGCCAGTCAATCTAATCAATTTCAAATTAGGTTAGAACTTAGGGTTTACAGTTACATCAGGGATATATACAAGTCACAACCTAGGCATAAAATACCATCCGCGTTCCGCAAAGGGGGTTTTTTAAGTGTGCCAACAATCTATCGTAGAAATAAGCTGGCAACAATTTTTGTAACAGTTCCAAACAGCACCTTACACTCGACAGTTTCCAACTCTATTTTCCATAGTTAAGGTACTGTATAAAGATACTAACATTTTAAGACACATGTTCCATACCATAACAAAAAGATTGTCTGCCTCATCTTCGAGTTAAAATTCCTTGAAGAAAACCAGCCGCTCCACGTTGCTTTGCCTAAAAACATTATTTAGAAATTACAAAAAGCAACTATAATCATCTATGGCGGGTGGCAAATTGCCTAAAATATATAACTTAGCTTATATCTATCTTCAACATATCAAATGTTAAAAACTTAGCCAAAAACAGACCTCGTCAAAGAGAATTAGATAATTATTTAACTACCATTTATGTAATAGCAGTATAAAATATGTGAACTACTCGTCTATTGTTTTATAAGAAGAAGAAAAGCAAAAGTTTTTAGTATGGTAGTATATTTTCCATTTTGACCCCTATTAGAAACTTTGCACACAATGACCCTAAATCCTATTCTCGAGCCGAGCATACCTATTTTGACTATATACCATACCAGAAGTATACCTTGATCAAGTTTTTTATGACCAGGGAAAAATATGTTCTTATAAGAAAATGTAAGCTAATTATATGCACCATTGTATTTGGATAAAAATAGATCTACTGCAATATTTTCTCTTAGTGTTTCCGCTTCTTTTCTTCTCTTCACGACTGGGCTAATTCCTCATTCCTCATATTCAGACCCTCTGCCAAAATTTCACAAACAGCGATTACAAGACTCCTACCAACATAATTGTGATACAAATCTAATATGAACAAGAATGAAAAACTTAAAGCAGGATCAAAGATGTGTCATCATACTTGTATGGATGCTTTGAAAAGGGTACAAGATTGTGGAAATCATTTCCGGATTCAGTCGCCATCTGCAAATTAATTCAGTTGTTAGAAATAAGGTCCCGTAGAATGCAACAGAATAACAAGGGAAAACTTTAATTCTCCCATATACCCATCACCTGAGGTATAATGTAATGTATCCACTAGAGGAGCAAAGTGCGCAGATTGGATAACAAGTCAACACAGATTGGGTCAAAACAGGCAATTTTTGGTGTGGGTCGGGTCAGGTTGACACATACACAGTTTTTGTCCAGTGTCTAATCAGAGTGTGTTTTAAATATAATTAACAAAACTACATTATTACAATAGCCACTTTGACCAGCCAAATAACTTGTTTTGTTTTAAGTTAGATTTTTTTAAGACCCGTCTGAGCAGCCTGGAACACAACAAAACTCAAGCCGACCCATTCATAATCAAATAGGTCGAAATTGCTAATTCTAAATCTGCTAGATAGGTGAAACACCAAACCAGAAATGAGAAAAAGATTACTCCAAGTCATCAATCTTTAAGGCAACCAGACCGTAGTGAACAAGTTGTAGTGAATAAAACTTACTTTTTTGAATCGTTTAAAGTTCAAAACTTGATTATTTGTTTGAGAGGGCACTGAAGGTGTTAAGTTTGTATCTCGAACGATCAATTTTTGGCTGAAAATTATATCTGAAGTTCCATGTTCAGAATCATCAATTTTATGTTCTCGGGTCAAGATTACATCATCACTGTTACGCATGTGTGTATCTTGATTATCTTTTGACTTTCTACTAATATCATCTGTTGGTGACTTTCTGGTTTCGTTGAATCTTGTTGGATCTACTGAAAGAGAAGGCATTTTCACATCTTTTGACTTTGTACTAATATCATCTGTTGGTGACTTTCTGGTTTCGTTGAATCTTGTTGGATCTACTGAAAGAGAAGGCATTTCCACTTCCATGTCATGTTGAACGGATTCTACACTATTGACAGATATTATTTCTTTTTCATCTTCAATGGATTCTATTCTGTGGATTGCAGCAGATTCATGAACGGATGTGATTTCTACTTCTGGTTCAGACTCTGCTACTATTGTCTCGTCTGTGGAGCATGAAGATGTGACAAGAACTGCAATTGGGAAGTAAAATGCATGTGCTAAATGAGTAAACCAAATAGTAACTTTTTATTTTAATTATTTTAAAATAAGAGACTTTTTCAAAAAGAGTTTATTGCATAATTTCATTTGTCCCATTTTAGTCCCTTTTTTTTTTCTTGTAAATTCTGAGTCATTAAAAGATGGTGTCATGTCCCGTTTAGGTCATTTCGTAGCCCAAAACCCTCAAAACAAGGATTTATAAAACTGATAGTTTCTTATTAGATATAATAATTAATGTATTGAAACGTACGCTTTATCTACAACTTTCAATTTTGCATAACAACGCTAAGATTAAAGGCTTACAAAATTATCCAAACCGGACACGAAGTCGTCTGTTGATGACAAATGTATAAATAAGTTACAATGACTCAAAGATGGTTTTGTATCTTGTTTAGGTCATATTGTAAAAACTGTAATTTGTTATATAAAAATGATCATTTGATGTATAAAAATGTTAGATTTATATGTAAGTAACGTTAAAGAGTACAATGACTAAAATGGGGCAAATGTAAAAGTAAATTGGTATTTTATTTAGTAAACCCTTTTTTGAAAAAAGTTTTCTTGTTAAGTACACATATAAGAAGCATTACCAGGCGGTGATACAAAAATTGCAGGATCTAGACGCCCTGATAAAGTAGCACAAATCAAGTTAATTTCATTCACTTTGGGTAGAGAACTAAGATTACGTGAGCATTCAGAACCATCTCCCTTTTCAGCAGATATTACGTGCACCACAGTATTATTGTCGTCATCTTCCAAACCCTAAAAATGATTAACAAATATTTTAACTTTATTTAATGACAACAAACTATCTCAAATCATATATACCACAAATCTTCCTAAGCAGGACTTGAACCCACAACCATTTGGTTGAGGAGCTTCTCACACAACGTGAGGTACCATCGCAACAAAGCCCTTTGGTAACAGAAATTCTAATTTTATGTAATTAAAACAGAATAAAGCATTTGTGCCATATATCTATTTCTCACTTGTAAAGGACAATAATAGCGTTGCAGAATTAGTGTTATACATGGAACTATGCTATGCCCGTTTGCATACAAGAGTGATTGTATCAGAATAAGATCTTTGTCTACCGAGTCCTTAATTATTTAGCTTAAGTGATGGGTTAAGAGTAGCTGCCAACTATCAAAATGATTATTGGTTCTAAATATCACAGCAGGGGTATGCTCGGCATGTAGCTTGCAGGAGCTTTAGCTTTTAACTTTTCTAAACAAGTTATCGATGAAAAAAAAGGTAAACCGTGTGCTTGTAGTAGAACCTAGTGGAATCAATGACTAATGTAATACTCATTGCCATCCTTAGAATTCCCTTAGCCTTTACCATTCCTACTCCTATATTTGAACCACAATATCATGACTCAGGCTAAATCAGTCAACTTAACATAAACCTGCAAACAAAGGAGCAAGTAAAGAAAAATATATGATTACGTGAACATTGTCCATCTTCCTGTCCTTATATAAGAAGTGATTTGCATTGGTTATGCTGACATAAAAAACTTAGTTGGCAACAAAAGCAGTATGTTTTACTTGTTTGGGTCAGAGTGTTCGTACAACTAACAAAAAGAAGAGAGATGGTATAAAAAAGGAACCTGACTAGGGGGAGCATATTCTCCCACAGGAACAGCTTGTGCACCAAATGCTTCCAACAAATGCGGCAACTTCCCCTTAACTGTATACTGTAATACAGAAGACACACATAAAACTCTACACATTAAAAGGAGAAAACGATGCATTTAACTAAACAGTAACACAAGCTGTACATCGAAAAGAAATAAATAAAGGAGACAATTTAAAACAAAAAGTATACTGTTAACCAAAAAAAGATAAAACAAGAATGACAGCCAAAACAGAATATGTTACTGCAGAGGACCTTAAATTATAAAAAGTCGCAGATAGTAATGAAAGCTGAAAATGGTAAAAAAGGCACAGAAATGTGTTATCAGCTTTAAGAAGAAGAAAAAACTTTACTGGAAAACTCAACCTTATCTGATGACTCCAAAAGAAAAGTGTATCCACTTAAGCAATTTTCTCGAGACTCGGACTCAGCAACTTTAACAAAGACCCCTTGCAATGTCAAGGTAGGAGCATATCTGCAGAGAAGGGAATTAGACATATTACTAAGAACATAGACAAATGAAAATCAGTTGTTACAAAGACATAAGGCGATACTTACGAACTACAACTCGGGATCCCAGTGGCAATACGTTTCTCTGCAAGTAACTGAATATCATGGAAAACGTTGATATTATAATGTTATTACATCCATAACACATTATTAATGTTATTACATACATATCAGCAATTACGCATAGAAATTATTAACAGAAAAAAACAGTAACAGTACCTCTATCCATTTATAGCTAACAATATGTCTTTTAGACATTATAGCATCAACTACATCGGCACTCAGTAATACATTATCATCAAGAAGAGCATGTGTGCACTTTAAGCTCCACTTTTTAATCATAGATGCACCTGCAGACGATAACGTAACATCGTTTATGTAAAAACATGGATCGCCTAAAGATAACAGCCTAAGTTATTAATATGACGCAACTACTAACCTATGGATGATATCTTCCCTTGAAGCTCTTTTAACTGAGCAGCCTTCAACCCAGAAACAAAAAACACGAGTGGGACATAACTAAACCTGCACATATCATTGCCGACAATTACAACATGCTATAAACAAATACATTTTTTTTCTAATTGCACTCGGTATACCTGTAGGTAGCATTACCAGTTCCAAACGAAACAAGGTCGGAATCATCCAATACCATCTCCTTATTAGGAAACTCGTGAACTTTTTGTTTGACCCCGACAGGCTTCTTAACAAAAGTTCCATACTTTGAACAATCTCTTATCCTAACTCCAGACGAAGATTTCTTCTTGGTGTCGTCTAACGCATCAACGAGTATTTCAGCATGGACGCGAGAAACGCCTTTATCTTTATTAACAATGATATCACATCCTATACATAAAAAAGAAGATAATAAGCAGTGACACACACTTAGCCCCCCAAAAAATCAAAAAGTGTAAAATACCTTTCCGTCCGACTTTATATGTGGCTTTGTTAAAGATATAATAAGTTTCTTCCCCTGCAAATAAATGTAAGTTTAGTAGGGTTTGTTTGTTGTGTTGTATGGAATGCAGAGAAGGTGTTTGATGAAATGCTGGAAAGAAAGAAAAAAGAATAAGTTTGTTTAGAGTTGATTGTTGGTTAACCTGGAAGTGGGTCGACGGGAAAGAGGCCCCAAACCATTCTACTTCGTCCGTCCGTCCGTCCGGTGATTCTTCAAAAACTGTTTCTACTCGAGTATTATTAATTTTGATCGACTGATAGACAGGAGGATGATGGTATTTCAAAGTCGAGTTTTGGTTGACCTATTGAATTTACTGGACCGGTTCAATTGATTGGCCGAGGGGTTTAAGGGGTAAGTAATGGGTTTGAAAATGAAAGTTGTTGGTTGGTCGGTGGGAATATAATCATTTACTACCTATTACTTAATAGCATACTTGTTAAGATCTCGATCCTGATCTTAGGATCTTACGATTTTACGATACTGCAAAGCAAAAACGATCCGGATCCTACATAAGATCTTTGCATGCGTAAGATCTTATAAGATCCCGATCTTGACCATAAGATCCTAAGATCTACTCTGATTCGATATTACATTTCTCGAACCACAAACTAGAAAACTACAAAATTATGGGTTGTGTTTCGTAGAATTTAAAAAACAACATGTTAATCTTCTTAAACGTTTCATAATCATAATTTAGGACAACATTTCTATGAAACATTCGTATAATTTTATGTGTATGATATATAATAATTTGTAGATTTGTATAATATTACAAAGACTATTAAGACAATGATATTATAATAGGATCTTACGATCTAGATCCGACTTTACGATCTCGATCTTGCAAAGACGAAAACGATCCTAGGTAGGATCCCGATCTTGAAAACCTTGCTTAATAGTGGTTAATATTTCATTTCTTACCCCTTTGTTTGTTTTTTTCAAAAAAAACTTTTTTTTCTCACTTTTGTCTGCAGGCGGGCAGACATATAGAAAAAAATATGTTTGTTTTCTTTCAGACATAAAAAGATAGAAGTGCTTTTTCTTACTTAAATATTACAGACAATTTTTTCCTTTTTTTCACTTCTTCATTACTATTAGATTTAGTGTCCAAGTTCATAACCAATTGGTAAGACTGTCGTTAAAAGTAGAGTCCTTTTGGGTTGCCTTCAGTGAACCGTTAAGGGAAATAATAAAGGAGATATAATATTAATTAGAATTAATATTATATGTATAATTAATTGGTTTATTAATTTATTAATAGTTGGTAAATTAATTAGAAGCTAATTATAAAGAAGCATGAGCTGAATATGAACTAATACAAGGTGTATTAAGTTGAACGGGCCGGGAATACCCATAAGGGACCAATGGGATATTTTTTGGGGGAATCCCACATCCTCTCAATATAAATAGAGGGGCATGTCAATGCTTTATTTACCCATTCTCTCTTTTTCATTCATACTCTTTGTAAGAGTCAACTCGTGTAACGAGACCTTAGGAGTTCGAATTCATTTTCTCTTTGGTTCGTGGGTGTGAGCTATTAGAGGTACTCTCGTTTGAGTACTTGCCTCCAAGTTCGACCAAGGTGGTTTGTGTGTGAGACATCCGATTTTCTCAAAGGTTAGTATTTTCTTATTTATTTATTTATTTATTTCTTTTAAGTTACTTTTATTTATTAGGTTAAGATCCTTTAGGGTTTAGTTTCTTTTTTGTCCTAGATTAATTGTTGTTTCCGCTTTATGTTAATCTAGTTAGGGATTAGAAAACCCATCAATTACAACCCTAATCCTCATTTCCTTCCCACCATCTCACCCGCCACCTCCCATCATCCACCATCCACCATTCACCATCTCAGCCACCACCTCCCACCACTCAGCCGCTACCACTCACCATTCAGCCGCCGCCGACTGTAACACCCCCAAATAGGGTCGCAACGGAATAATGTGTCCGGGAGCGTTACATCATAGATCAATAGCACAAGATATAGAGATCGGACCTTAATGAGTCGTTCTCCGGGGGGTATCAGTTGAAAACTGATACACTGGATTTTCATCAAATGTTCTGTTACAAAGATAGGTTAAAACAGGTTCACTTGTAAATGTAAAGATTTTAAAACATAAAAAATATCCCCAAAATGTAATGCTTCTAAATCTTTATGCAATGACATCTAAAATAACGACCACCAATGTATCTTTGACTTGCACCTTATTGACCTGAGAAAAAAATGCTTTAAAACGTCAACATAAAGTTGGTGAATTCACAGGTTTAAGTAAATATAATGTAGGACCGCAAGATTTCTAAGTGTATGATAATGCAACAGATGCAAACATCACAAAATATAATTACGTTTCCCTAAGCTCATGACACTGAAGCTCGACATGTATGAATTGCAATATAAATTGCCTACATTGCCCTTGATGATGTTTTAACCCGCAACATCCCAAATCCGACATGGTATACGTCTGTTTTCTGGTAAACTGGCATAGTGAGCGCTACTCACCCAAATGGGGATGTCAATCCCAAATAGATCTATTTATAACATTCGCGCTTACACCAAGTAATTGACAGTTCATGATAATGGGCTCAGAGGGTTATCGCTACTTAGGCAAACACGTAATCATGTTAAAATGTACACTTGCGTCCAATTTGTAAAACAATGAATGTTTCTCACCCCTAAAGTTGTAAATCATTGTAATTGTAAAATATGAGGATATGAACTCACCTCAGTGAATGAATTGATTATCTAAATCAAATAGTGTGAAAATCGTCATGTAGTCCGAATGCAACCTAATTAAATATAGGTCGTATGAGTACCATGTACTTTGAATAACTAACACAACATATAATTTTATATAGTTACATCACCACCTAAACATGTTTGTTTAATTTATAAAATTAAACAATATAAATTTGTACTTTGTAAAATAATGTTCATGTATTTGTATTTGTAAAAATGTTATATTTGTCCAACAATTGATTGTTTATAAATAATAATTGTTTTAACACCTTTATGTAATTATATAATGATATTATATAATTAGTTTAATTGATTTCACAAAAATAGTGCACAAGTATAAAAATAGTGCATAAGGTTTTATAAACCTTATATCTTTTTCGTTTTAACTCCGTTTTATACGTTCTTTACATGTATGGAATCGTATTGGAAAATTTTAATAAAATATTACATTCATTATATTTGTATGTATTGATATGAACAGTAACAGTAAGTGGAAATTTATAAAAATACTTTTTATAAATTTTAATTATTGAAATCGTATAAAAATCATATCTCATTCGTTTTAATTCGGTTTTTAGTGATTCTTATGTCCACGTCTTCGTAATTAAAAGCTCTATCTAAGAAAAATATTTTCCAACAGCCCACTGTTATGAACAGTAACACATTTTTATAAAATTACTTTTATAAAATTATTTTTTGTCGTAAACTTGTAATTAGCGTAACTTCTTCGTTATAAATCCATTCTTAGTGTACTTTATAGTTTTGGAATCCTCATGACTTGTACTTTCTCAAAAAAATGTGTTTACATTTTTACAGATTCGAAAATCTCAAAATTAAAAAAAATACTTTTATAAAAATACTTTTACGTACAATCTTGTAAATATCATAACTTCTTCATAATACAGATTTTCGAGTTCTTTATATGCTTACGATCCTTATGAGATGTACTATTTTAATAAAATATAAAATAAATATTATATGGTTCAAATTAAAAGAGTAGCAAATTAAGTTTTTAAATTAAAAGTTTTATAACTTGTTTTATATACCTTTTCACTTGATTAAAATACTACAAGTCTTCTACTATATGTCATAGCACATCCTTGATGTAATTTGAGTCCTCTACTTTATGTCCAGAATATGTCCAAGAATACAAGTCTTCACATTTATTTATTCATAAAGTTAATAAATAAACTTTTATATAATTAATTTATAAACTAGTTTTATAAATTAACAAATAATTAAAATAAGTGTGTTCTTGCCTTTTGTCATCATTTTAGCATCATAACATTAAACCCAAAATTAAATTCGAATTTAATAATGTGTAAACATCTATTTTATAAACTTATAAAATACCTTAGGTGATGATTAACTATATAACAATTATATAAATCATGAAATGAATAATATGAAAAGTTTAGGGTTCTTAGAAGACCTTAATGAAGATGAGTGAAGATGATACACAAGCAAGACCCAAGTATTTAACCCTAAATACTTCCACAAAACCCTAATTTAACCAAGAAAACCCTAGTTTCCTTTTTTACTTACAAAACCCTTTTAACCACTTAACCAAGCTTCCAATACACCTTAGATATGCCTAACAATGAACCTTGTATGCTTGAAATACCTTAAAAATCAAAAATATGAATTATGTATGGGTGTTGAGAGTGAGCTGTGAGCTATATGTGTGAGGGAGAGAGTATTTGTGTTTAATTTTGCTTGAAAGAGTTAAGTGTGTGTATACTTCCACTTTTTGGTTCCTATTTATAGCTAAATAAGTATGAATACTATCTAGTGAAACCAACAGGTGGTATTGAGGGTTTGGATTTGGGGTATACGGTTTAGGAAGGCCTTAGGGCACGAATAAGAGCTTATTATATTAGTAGGTTGTAAGAACAAGTATGAGACAATGTATGGCATGTTCTTCTTTGTGTAAGAATGATAAGATGTAAGCTTGAGCATGCTTCTTTGTCCCACAATTTCAGCCGAAAAAAAGGTGTAGGAGACAAGGTTTGATTGTTAACTTTAGGGTTTAGATGCATTGGATAACAAGTATGATAGTTTATTAGTGTTAGTGGAGCATTGTTGGATTTAATTTGAAGTGTAGAGTGTATATGTATTTGTAACCGGTTATGGGGTTGTGGAAGTGAGTCTAATTTATAAATTTTGAGTATTGGGTATTATAATGGGTATTTGTTAAAGTCTAAATCGGTTTATGGTTTGCCATGCATGCAAAAGTGTAGTTTTATTGTGCGTAACCAATAAAAATAAAAAGCGTAAAGTTATAAATTATCATCCTAATAACTTTATAACACTTACTTGACGTAAACATTTAATTGTTTGATGCCCGTTTACGTTGAATGCTCATTTTTAGTTTACGCGATTTAACTTAACGATAAAAATTAAAAGTAAACACGCAAAAGCCTAAAAATAAATAATGGAATAATTGAAGTCGTAAAATGACTTGAAAATGTGAAATGTTACAGTCTCCTCCCGTTAGAAGAGCCTTGTCCCTAAGGCTCAAGTCGCGACACTTAACGAAGGTACGGGTTTAGTGAAGAGATGCGGATACTTCTTTTTAAATTGGTCTTCACATTCCCATGTAAACTCTGGACCCCTCTTAGAGTTCCACCGAACCTTGACAATTAGGATACGGCTTAACTTCAACCGTTTGACTTCTCGATCCATAATTTCTACCGGTTCCTCCACAAAATGGAGCTTATCATCAATATGCAGTCCATCCAACAGATTGGCTAATGGTTCATCGGGATAACATTTCTTCAAGTTGGATACATGAAACGTACTATGAACCCTGCTCAACTCTTGAGGAAGCTCAATCGTATAAGCAACGGCTCCAACCTTAGCCAACACCTTGAAAGGTCCAACATACCTAGGGTTTAACTTCCCCCGTTTGCCAAAATGTACGACCCCTTTCCAAGGTGAAACCTTAAGCATAACTCTATCTCCAACTTGAAATTCCATCGGTTTACGCTTTAAATTGGCGTAACTCTTTTGTCGATCACAAGCAACTTGAATCCTTTGCTTTATCTAAATGACCTTCTCGGTTGTCTCTTGAACTATTTCTGGACCGGTGAAATGAACATCTCCAACCTCGGCCCAACAAACAGGTAAACGACACTTTCGATCGTAAAGTGCCTCAAATAGTGCAGCCTTGATGCTAGCGTGATAACTATTGTTATATGAAAACTCAACTAATGGCAAATGTTTAACCCAACCATTTCTAAAGTCGATCACACAAGCATATAGCATATCCTCAAGAGTTTGAATTGTCCTCTTACTTTGTCAGTCAGTCTCTGGATGATAGGCATCACTCATATCCAAGCTAGTACCCAAAGTCTTCTGAAGTTACCTCCAGAAATTTGATGCGAATCTACCATTACGATCACAAATGATTGAGATGGGTATTCCATGCCTCGTGACTACCTCCTTTAGGTATATTCTCACCAATTTCTCTATGGGATCAGTTTCCCTCATTGGTAAGAAGATTGCAGACTTAGTAAGTCCGTCAACAATCACCCAAATGGTGTCATAACCTTGTGACGACTTAGGAAGCTTCGTGACAAAATCTATAGTGATATTATCCCACTTCCATTGAGGTATCTCGGGTTGCACCAAAAAATTCGATGGCCTTTGGTGTTCAGCCTTGACCTTAGCACATGTCAAACATTTGCGAACATAGGTGGCGATGTCACCCTTCATATTGGGCCACCAATATAGCTTTTTCATGTCCCGGTACATCTTATCAGAACCCGGATGGATAGAGTATTTTGATTTGTGGGACTCGTGCATGATCATGGTCATTAAATCACCATAACATGGCAACCAACTCCTGCCATTTAAGCATAGAGTTCCATCGGCACGGGGTTCCAACTTTTCCTTAGGTATATCCTTCATGATCATACCTCATATGTCTTCGTTCTTGAAGTTCTCTGGTTTTTGTGCCTCTATTTGAGTATCCAAAATTTGTTTGGGGAGATCCAAACCAATAGTCATGACTAAGGCTCGAACCCGTAATGGCTTAATCCGTTCTTTACGGCTTAGGCCATCAGCCACTACGTTTACTTTCCCATGGTGATAACGAATTTCACAATCGTAATCACTGAGCAACTCTAACCAAAGACATTGCCTCATGTTCAACTCCTTTTGGTCAAGTATGTGTTGTAAACTCTTGTGATCTGTGAACACCATACACTTGGTTCCGTACAAGTAGTGCCTCTAAATCTTTAGAGCAAACACCACTGCACCAAGTTCCAAATCATGAGTAGTATAATTTTTCTCATGAATCTTCAATTGTCGTGATGCATAAGCAATCACCTTCTCGTTTTGCATCAACACTACACCCAATCATTTATGCAACGCATCACAATAAACAATGAAGTTCTTAGCTCCTTGAGGGAGAGCTAAGATAGGTGCGCTACAAAACTTATTCTTCAATGTTTGAAAAGCTGCTTCTTGCTTGTCACCCCATTTAAAGGCGACTTTCTTTTATGTAATCTTGGTCATCGGCTTAGCAACTTTCAAAAATCCTTCGATGAATCTCTGATAATAATTGGCAAGACCTAAAACTTGATGAATCTCCGTTGGAGTCTTTAGAGATGCCCAATCTTTTATGGATTCGATCTTGGAGGGATCCACATGAATGTCTTGACTATCAATCACGTGGCCGAGAAATTATACCTTGGGAATCTAAAATTCACATTTAGAGAATTTATCATACAACTCCTCTTTCTTTATCAACTCTAAGATTATCTTAAGATGATCTTCATGTTCTTCCTTGTTCTTCGAGTAGATAAGGATATCGTCAATAAAGACAATCATAAATTTATTCAAATATGGCTTGCACACCCGATTCATGAGGTCCATAACTACTGTCGGTGCGTTTGTCAAACCAAATGGCATAACTTGAAATTCATAATGACCATAACGATCTTGAAAGCGGTCTTTCGGAATGTCTTCTTCATGAACTCGTAGCTGATGATATCCCGATCTTAAATCGATCTTTGAGTAGACACTCAATCCTTGAAGTTGATCAAATAAATCATCAATCCTCGGGAGTGGATAACGATTCTTCACTGTTAGCTTGTTCAATTCCTGATAGTCGATGCACATTCAAAATGATCCATCCTTCTTCTTGACAAACAAGACCGGAGCTCCCCAAGGTGAGGAAATGGGTCTTATGAACCCTTTGTCGGATAGTTCTTGCGGTTGCTCTGACAACTCTTTCATTTCGGAAGGAGCTAATCGATAAGGTGCTCGTGCTACAGGTGCAACACCAGGTATCAAATCGATCTAGAATTCTACTTGTTGAGTCGGTGGAAGACCCGACAAGTCTTCGGGAGATACTTTAGGGAAATCTTGAACGATTGGCACATCCTCAAGTCGCTTCTCCTTCGACTTGTCTTCAGTATCCTTTGTAGTAACAAGTGCCAAAAGGACTTGACATCCTTTTAGCATGTACTTCTGTGTTTTAGTGCACGAGATGATGTTCAAACGAGTCTCATTTCCCTGGTTGCTTCCATCACCACGAACGATTAAGGTTTCTTTTACCCAGGGAATACGAATGAGTTTCTTATCACAAACAATGACAACATGGTACTTTGCCAACCAATCCATACCAATTATGACGTTGAAACTACCAAGTTCTACGGGCATTAAGTCAATGTTGAATGGATGATTTAAGTTGTTTAACGTACAACCCCGAATGATAGTATTTATCCTAATTATTTTCCCGTCTGCCAGTTCAACATCGTAATAATGATCTAATGTAGTTGGTGTGATATCAATTAGGGAGCTAAATGCAGTAGATACAAAACTCCTATCGGCAACAGTATCAAATAAGATAGAAGCATAGCGGTTGTTTAGAAGGAACGTACCCGTGACGACATTAGAGTTCGGGTTTGTCCCTGCATTGCCCACCACATACACCTTTGCTGGAGCATTGCCATTCCCACCTTGATTACCATGGTTTTTGTTCTTTAGCTTTAGGCATTCCCTCTTAAAATGCCCATGAGCACCACATTTGTAACAACCGGTACCCTTCTGATTAGCCCCAATGGCTCTCTGGTTGTTACCAGCATTAGCATTGCCAGAACTCCTGCAATCCCAAGCCAAGTGGCCAACCTTGTTGCACTTGTGTCACTTTGGTGCACACAGAACATTATGGTGGTAGTTGCATTTAGAACATTTTGGCAGAGATTCACTATACTCCCTTTTCTCACTAGGCCCAGCAATGTATGCCCTGCCAGTGTTCTGCCTCTTGTTTTGTTGTTGTTGGTTCTGGTTGTTTCTAAAATTTTCATCTTGCTTCCTTTTGTTCTCAATTTGACGCTCAGCCAACGTACGAAGTTTTTGATCCATCAGATTGTTTGCCATTTCAATAGCCTCCTCCATTGTCTTGGGTTTGGTAGACATCACATTTCCTTGGATCATGTCAGGTAATCCACAAACATACTTTTCAACCACATCCGTCTCTTTAGGAAACATTCTCCCGCACATCAATGCTAGTTCCTGAAAGCGTTAGGTATAATTTGCCAAGTCAGTACCCTTCACCTTCAGATCTCAGATCTCTATTTCCAACTTCTTGATCTCATTTCGAGGACAGTACTTAACAGTCATCATCTTTAAAAGTGTTTTCCAAGGCATACCGTAAGCAGCATCATGCCCAACTATCTTGACATGGGTGTTCCACCATGTTAAGGCAATTCCATGAAGAGTGCAAGTAGCAAACTTGACTTGGTTCTCGACTGCACACATTTACTGATATGGAAGACAGACTCCATTCTTTCAAACCATTGAGTTAGACCAACAACACCTTCTGTGCCCTTGAAGTTCAAAGGTTGGCATTTAAGGAAGTCACTGTAGGTGCACTCACGAGTAGTGCGCATAGGCCTCGTAATACCACTTCCAGAACCTTGGCTTCTATCGTCATTGAGGTTAGTGTTTCTTTGAATTGTTCGCCCAGCCAAAGCATCGGCCACTCCTTGGGCTATCAATACCCTGATGGCAACATCATTCATTGGGGTAGTGGTAGTGGCAGTGGTGGGGGTGGTTCTGGTTCCTCTTCTTGAAGCCATTTTCTTCAAATCACAAGAAAATGTAATACACGTTAGATTTCATACAATCATAAACGTGACATGACATATGCACAGTAAATAAAATGAGATCACATCACACAATGAAATATTCAACTAAAGTGAAATCGACATGACATATACACAATAAATAAAATAAGATCACGACACAATAAATACAAGTCCTACCGCCGTGCTAGCTGGGAATATAACCCATAATACTTAGCAGTCTAACATAATGATAGCTAATGACATAACTGAAAAGTAAATCTATGCACAACTATATGCATCCTCTGGGTCTTCTGCATGAGCTGGATCTCTTGCCTGTAGTGCCTGAATCTGACCGAGAGCTGCTATCAGTTGGCTCTGTAGTGATGAAACCTGAGCAACCAAGGTCGCTGTCAATGCCTCCTGCGAACTGATGCGAAGATCTTGTATCTGAGTGTGGGCTCTATATGCCTGAAGCTCATAATGAACTGCCGCACTGCAACCCATAGCCTATGCCCATGCCTCTCGGGAAACTCGGGCCTCGTCCTCTAACAACATAAATGTCTGCTGATGAAACTATCTATCCTCGAGTAATGTGTCGACTCTGCCTGATAAACGAGCTCGGTTTTCCTATGCATCCTCCAGATGAGCATAGAGATCCTGAGTGTCTCGCTCATGAGTCTCAACAAGCTTAGTCACTCTAGCATTAACCCCTTCTAGGGTCGTCGGTGCTCCCTCCTGAATGGCATCTACTAACTCATCCCAAGTGTCACTAATACCACATCCGACTACCCTAGGCACATGATGTCTAGGAGCGTCGTCCATCATGTCGACAAAACCATAGTTAGTAGTGCAAGCAGCCTCCAAACTAGGCTGTCTGGCAGCAGCAGCTGCCAAACTCTCCCTCACCTCAAACCTAGGTATAGGAGCAGTCAAACATAGCCTCTTCCGAGGTGGTATGCCAGCCTCAGGAATGTCCTCCATATGATTAGCTAGTGGTAGCAAGGGTGATGATGGTTATGGTAATGGTAGTGGGTGATGGGTGGGTGATGTTATAAGTGATGGTAGTGGTGATGCAACCCTCAACCGGATCTCAACTGCCTTGAAGCCTAATGATGCCTCATCGTAAGTAGGTCTAGTAGCAAGTGGTGATGGTACAGGAAGTGGTGGTAAGGGTATCTGAGGAAGTGGTGATGATAATGGAGTGAGTGAAGATGGTGGCGGAGTAGGTATAGCAAGAATTCTATCAACCTCTGCCTCAGACAGAAATGGTATAGGTGCTTGAGCTCGGATAGACATCCTAGCAGTGGTACAGTATGCAGGTGGTGGTGGTGGTGGTGTAGCTACAGACTCATCAGTCTCGAACGGCTCTATCTCCTTAGCGGAGGGGACATGGTCCACAACTGGAGAAGCAACAGTAGTAGCGTTGGCAGGAGCTAGGTGCTCCTCCTTCTCCTCCTTATCCTTCTCATAGGCCTCCTCCTCGTCCTCGTCGTCAGCATCATCCCTAGATGACTCATCATTATCATCATCACCTCCGTCAGCTGGATAGTCCACAGGGACATCCTTTGACTCATATTCCGGATCCTCCTCCGGATCAGAGTCAGCAATGTATCACGGAGATAAGGCTATCAGTGAAGCAGCAGCAGCAAATGGCTGATCCTCAATAGGAATCTCATCATCAGATGGGGCCAAGTACTCAGGGTACTCTGGTCCTAGCATGTAATCCGGTAAGAGCGGTGCCTGCTCTAGCTCCTCAAGGCCAGGCACATAAACCAGTGATGGTGAGTCTACCAGATGCATGGGGAGTCCATCGTATCCGTGTACAATGACTCCAGGAGAACCTGTGTCAGACGGCTCCTCATAATCACTCGAAATGGATGTTTAAGTAACCCAGACGATGCTTCGTCTGATGACATGACTGTCTTTGTGACAAAACAAAAGTAGCTTATATAAGTATCAATATAAGACCCTTATAGTAATATACATAGTATATTATAACACGTATATCAATCATGACAGTATCTAGTATGACCAACTAATGCAACAACTGGTGAGTGGATGTCCCGTGAAAACCCCTTTGTATGATGCAATGTTTAAAAATGGTTATATTTCAAGAAAAAACATTTGACCTGGTTCTCTATAACCTTGGCTCTAGATACTAATCTGTAACACCCCCAATAGGGTCGCAGCAGAATAATATGTCCGAGAGCGTTATATCATAGATCAATAGCACAAGATATGAGAACGACCTCTAAATGTGTCGTTTGAAAACTGATACATTGGATTTCATAAATTATTTGTTACAAAATCACCACGGCTTAACATGTTCACTTGTAAATATAAAGATTTTAAAACATAACAAATATCTCCAAAATGTAATGCTTCTAAATCTTTATGCAATGACATCCCAAAATAACGACCACCAATGTATCTTTGACTTGCACCTTATTGACCTGAGAAAAACATGCTTTCAAACGTCAACATAAAGTTGGTGAATTCACAGGTTTATGTAAATATAATGTAGGTCCGCAAGATTTCCAAGTGTATGATGAGGCAACAGATGCAAACATCACAAAAGTAATTACGTTTCCCTAATCTCATGACACTGAATCTCGACATGTATGGATTGCAATATAAATTGCCTACATTGCCCTTGATGATGTTCTAACCCGCAACATCCTAAATCTGACATGGTATACGTTCGTTGTCTGGTAAACCGGCATAGTGAGCGCTACTTACCCGAACGGGGATGTCAATCCTAAATAGATCTATTTATAACATTTTCGCTTACACAAAGTAATTGACAGTTCATGATAATGGGCTCAGAGGGTTATCGCTACTTAGGCAAACACGTAATCATGTTAAAATGTATACTTGCATCCAATTAGTAAAAATGTTATATTTGTCCAACAATTGATCGTTTATGAAAAATAATAGTTTTAAAACCTTTATGTAAATATATAATAATATTATATAATTAGTTTAATTGATTTCACAAAAATAGTGCACAAGTATAAAAATAGTGCATAAGGTTTTATAAACTTTATATCTTTTTCGTTTTAACTTCGTTTATACGTTCTTTATATGTATGGATTCGTATTTGAAAAATCAAATCAAATTTTACATGCATTATATTGGTATGTACTGTTATGAACAGTAACAGTAAGTGGAAATTTATAAAAATACTTTTTTATAAATTTTAATTATTGAAATCGTATAATAATCATATCTCATTCGTTTTAATTCTGTTTTCAGTGCTTCTTATGTCCACGTCTTCGTAATTAAAAGTTCTATCTAAAAAATAATTTACCAATAGCCCACTGTTATGAACAGTAGCAAGTTTTTATAAAAATACTTTTTATCGTAAACTTGTAAATAACGTAACTTCTTCGTTTTAAATCCATTCTTGGTGTAATTTATAGTTTTGAAATCCTCATAAGTTGTACTTTTTCAGAAAAACATGTTTATATTTTATCAGATTCGAAAATCTTGTAGTTTTTATAAAATTACTTTTATAAAAACACTTTTACGTATAACCATGTAAATATCATAACTTCTTTGTTATAATTCGGATTTTTGAGTTCTTTATATACTTACGATCCTTATAAGATGTAGTATATTAATAAAATATAAAATAATCATTATATGGTTTGAATTTGTACAGTAGCACTTTAAGCTTTTATATAATTAATTTTTATAAACTTGTTTTATACACTTTTCACTTTATTAAAATACTACAAGTCCTCTACTTTATGATTAATACACTAACTTGTGTATATTTATAGTCCTCTAATTTGTGTCCAAGAATACAAGTCTTCATATTTATTTATTCATAAAGTTAATAAATAAACTTTTATATAATTAATTTATAAATAGTTTTAGGAATTAAAAAATAATTATACAAAGTGTGTTCTTGCCTTCTATCATCATTTTAGCATCATAACATTTAACCAAAAATGAAATTTGAATTTACATATGTGTAAAAGCCCATTTTATAAACTTATAAAATACCTTAGGTGATGATCAACTATATAACCATTATATAAACTATGAAATGAATAATATGAAAAGTTTTGGGTTCTTAGAAGACCTTAATGAAGATGAGTGAAGATGATACACAAGAAAGACCCAAGTATTTAATCATAAATACTTCCACAAAACCCTAATTTAACTAAGAAAACACTAGTTCTTCTTTTACTTGCAAAACCCTTTTAACCACTTAACCAAGCTTCCACTACACCTTAGATATACCTAACAATGAACCTTGTATGCTTGAAATACCTTAGAAATCAAAACTATGAATTATTTGAAGGTGGTTTGAGTGAGCCGTGAGCTAGGAGGGTTCAAGAGAGAGTATTTGTGTTTAATTTTGCTTGAAAGAGTTAAGTGTGTGTATACTTCCACTTTTTGGTTCCTATTTATAGCTAAACAAGTATGAATACCATCTAGTGAAACCAACAAATGGTTTATGGTTTCCTTTTCCTTGTATCCGGTTCATAAGCTCATAGAGCATGGGATTAGGGCTTATAATATTGTTAGGGACATGGTAAGAGGTACACGAAACATGATTTATGTAAGAAAGTGTAAGAATGGTGTGAAAGAGCCTATGCATGCTTGCTTCTTGTCCCCCTTCTTGCTTCTATTCTATCCGGTTACAAGGCAAAGAAAAGAGAGACCAAAGTGATGTTATATTGAGTGTTTGATCTATTGATAACAAGTAATGGTGTTTATTGAAGTTAGTGGAGGTGTAGTGATTTAATTTCAAGTGTATGTGTTGTATATGTATGAAATCCGGATATGGGGTTGTAGGAGTGAGTATAATTTGTAAATTTTGGGTATTGGGTATTATGGTGGGTATTTGTTGAAGTCTAAATGGGTTTATGGTTTGCCATGCATGCAAAAGTGTAGTTTTATTGCGGTACGTAAACGTTTTATGTAACCAATAAAAATAAAAAGCGTAAAGTTATAAATTATCATCCTAATAACTTTATAACACTTACTTGACATAAACATTTTATTGTTTGATGCTCGTTTACGTTGAATGCTCATTTTTAGTTTACGCGATTTAACTTTAAGATAAAAATTAAAAGTAAACGCGCAAAAGCCTAAAAATAAATAATGGAATAATTGAAGTCGTAAAATGACCTGAAAATGTGAAATGTTACAGTGTAATATACCGAAACATAGCATTGACGGTAATTTTGACCTAAATTTAATTTTTTTATGACACATATCGATGAAAACTAAGTATTAATAGGGTCTCAAGGATAAGAATTATATGACTAGCACAAAAACCTTCTAAAAATTACACCCAAAAAATGTAAGGTTCGCCTCTAGATCTTTAGGAATTCAGGTATCCATTTTTGATACCTAAGATAATTTTACCTTTAGCTTTTTCGAGTTAATATCAAAGCAATCATATGTGTCGCGTCCATGAATGTGTTAGTGCATATGTGATTTTTTTGCCTTTTCTGGAGCATTGGTATCGTTTAAAATTATATGAGAGTGTACCGGTAGTAAATTAAATTCTTGAACTTGTTTTTGTGACTCCCGAGACCGCATAGTGAGTATTAGGATTTGCTAGATAAGAGGCACTAGGATTAACCTATGTTTTAAACATGGATTTGTTACTATGGTCACCTCGATCATATAAATATCTCACACCCTTGCCATGCACTCATTTTTAGTACAAGATTCCCCTAGTACACCCCTCAGAGCCTATCCTTTTCATGGTTCTTGTAATTTTCTGGTGGACTCTAGATTATTAATGAAGAGCACTGTTTACCCTTAACCAATCGTTACACCCAAATCGCCTTAGCCTTCCTTGTATGTACTCATTTTTAGTAAATTATTATTTTAACCCAAGTTAATTATTTGAGTACACGGTTGCTAAGTCCTTATCCTTGTAAATACAGTTTTGGGACGATTAAGATTCATGGTAGTATTTATTTCACTGAAGAATGAGAAAGAAAAGTTAAATCAATACCCCCATATTTGTTCGATAGTCTCCATGTTATGTTGATCGACCTCAATTCAGGTCATTAGATTAGCTTAAGTGTTGAGTATCAAAGACTCAAGTGTAAGGATGCATTTATAAATCCCAAGTGACGTATTATGTTCAAAAAAAGAAAAAAAAAGAAAAAGAGATTGATGTAGAGTTTTGTAGAGTTTGTATATCTTTATCTGAGTCTTTGGCTTAGCAACCCAATCAACGTGTATTCTTATAGATAATTAACTCACCACTTCACCCCAAATTCACCCAAAAAGTCACCCCCAAATATATCCCATCCGTTTCCTTTTCCATTATTGTTATCTTACACTTACAGCCCACAACCCTTAAAGACCTCTTTGATAGTAATGTTTAGTACTTGCGCCTAGCAGTGGAGGTTTGATCCTTTACCAAGCCTATGGTAATTTATATGCTACGACAGGTAATGAGTGTTATTTTCCCGTTTCCTATATTGTTATAATTCATTATAAACCTGAGAGGATGGGAGAACACAAACACTTATGTGAGGTGCTAGTATATAACTTTCGTGCTTTTAATTATGAGGTCTAGAAGGTTGTATCGTAAAATATCTTTAATAAGTAAGTTAAATGCCCCCGATACTGCTATTGTCTAGGTAGAAAATCCCATTTGCTTAAGGACAAGCAAATCCCAAGTGTAGAGGTATTTGATGAGGTATCATTTTATACACTTTTTCAGGGTCATTTAACCCCCTAAATCATGCAAATATACCCAAATTATGTACTTAATCGTTCGTTTTTATGTTTTTAGCACTTGGATGGCTTTTAGAGAAAATACCGTGACTTGGGCTCATTTGGAGAAGAAACAGACAAGACTACGGCTCTACACCAAATCTCTTGAAGAATACGCGTACATTGCGTGGAGACAGCATCACATTTTATTGTGACGACGCCATGGCTTACAAAGGACGGCGTCATAGTTCTTGCGACGGCGTTAGGATCCAACCGACTTAAAGAAGCCATAGAAGATTCAGCGGAGCGACGGCGTCAGGATTATAACTTTTGGTAACCAAACCCTACTTTTAGAAGATGATTTTAGCTGCCATTTATGCCGTTTTAGGGTGTTTAAACCCTCTTGTAATAGCCTTAATTACATGTTTTAATCAAATGAGATCTCTTATCTTTTATCATTCAATATGTCTATGTGTTGTTTGATTAATTCTTGTTCTTCATTTCCTTTTAACATGCTAGGCTAGATCCTTTAGTATTTACTTATGATTGCATGAAACTTAGTTTGTAGATCCTTTTAATATTGCTTCTTGTAATGGATGTGCGTGTTAGACTTTATAAAACTAGCCATAAGATATTAAATTGGCATAGACGTCTATGGAAACACGAGTGTGTAGAAAAAATACCATCGGTAACAGTCTTCATACTATCTTACCCCTAATATGGTTGATCCCTCTTAAGTGTTTTAATGCATGTGATATACTCTTAGGGGCCTTGTAATAGTCTTCATACTACCTTACTTGTGCATTGCCTTAACACAATATAACATAGACGGCGTTTTCGTATAATTCGTTCATGACTTAAATAATACATACACGGATCATCACAAGTGTGACAAAGCAATAGGATTAGGACGAATCAAACTATGAAGTAGTGCATGATTAAGTAAATACGTTCGTTTATCATATAGTTATCGCAAAAGTAGTTTAGATTTATTATTAGTTTAATTAGCTAAAACCAAACCAACCTCTCAAAACTAGAATTTTACTTGCTTTCTATAAAATAAAAAAATATGAAAATAATCTTCTCTCAACCCTTAGACCTTTGTTATTTTTTGTTCGATCCTTCCTAACCTATTCCCCTAGAGAAAGATAACAACCCCTGAGTCTTGCATATACTACACTACAACAGTTAGGTACACTTTCTAGGGAGTTGTAAAACTTTTTGTGAGTTTTCAACGACCGCACACAGTACGATAACATCTTTTGGATGGCGTGTAGTGGAACCAATGACGGGGATTATCTTCAAAAGGAACAAATAGATAATCAAGTTGGATATGGAATCCCGTTTACACTTCTTCATTGTTGGGAGGTATCAAAAAAGTGTGATAAATAGAGTGCGTAGGAAGCTCCAAAATTTATATCACAAAGGGACGACAACAAGAGTAACATATACAAGTCGAGCGACGATAGTTCATTTAACACGAGGGATTCCAGTAGAAGGCAATCACAATATGAATAGCACGGCTGGAGATGAGGAAGATGAAGTGCAGGAAGTTCGTCCAAGTCGTCCCAAGCTGGCTTTGATGTGGACGCGTTGACCAGGTTGATGGTCAACGAGTATGCAATGGCCAACGACCCGTACAATGTCCAAAAGGGCCAAAACCTTACAGAGTTATTGCAAATGAAAAAGATGAAGCTGGAACTAAAGGCCATAGAGCTTAAAATCCGAGAAATGGATTAACGTAAAAAAGACAAAGCGTTATATCTTCGACTACTTGAAGAGTTGAAGCGGGTGATCAGGGCGAGGTGGAAGTTGACATTTTAGCTTACGTTTTTTATTATCTATGTAATGTTTACATTTTTAATTTCGTACGTGTACGTTTTTAATTATTTCTGTAACGTTTTTATTTTATAAATAAAAAAATGGTTTAACCGGTGAAGGTGGTGTGGCTGATAAGGGTGAATTGTGAGAGTGAGTGAGGGTAAAAAGGTTGAAGTTGGAAAACTAATTTAATGCTGAGGTAGAAAGTAAGTGAGGGTGTTTTGGTGTGACTGATAAGGATAGTCTTACAAGACTCTTGAATATTTTAATTATATCTTCTATATAATAAAAGTATTACATCATTTCAAAGTTTTCTTGGCAAAACAATCTTATAGAAAAAATTGGATCAATAAGGTCGTTTGATTTTGACACGTAGGTAAAATCGTGCGATCTAATTGGTTAAAAAAGTCAAAATTAAATCTGATTTGGTCAAATTGAAAATTTTGTTGAAAGAGTTTGGTGGAGAAAAAAACACATAAGAAAATATGTGTCGATTTTATGAAAAACAAAACTTAAAAAAGAAGGAGGTAGTTAATAAAACTTTAGTGGTTAAATTTTAAATAAATTATATGGAGTTAAGTGTAAATTTATAAGTTTATCACATGCGTACACGAGTTTGAATATTAAATACGGCTAAATTATTATAAACATGAAATGTAAGCACGGATTACTGTGATATGAAACCAAATACACACGATTCTACTTATAACAAGGACTAATGTAATTCTTATTTAAAGTTTATATAAGGATACCTGAAGAAATATTTTATAGAAACTTTATATTTTAACTTCATCAACGTTTATCATGTGTTATTAAATTCATTGTGTATAACATGATATCAATAGTTAAATTAAAAAAAACTTCAAGATACACGTCATTTAAATAAAGTTAATCTTTCATCCAAAAAAATATATTACAAATTATAAATCGATATTAATACATAATGAATTTTTTTACGTAAAAACTAAAATTTTAGACACGAGCAAATTTTTATATGTTCGTATACTAAATTAAAATTTTAAAATATTAGTGTGTAAATTCTTTTTGTGCATGGGACTTATAACTAGTTATGCATGTTTTAAACGATACATCTCCGTTGCACTTCATGATTTATTTATTTTCTTTCACTATCAAAATAATCCAATAACCTACGTAGTACATTGTTAGGACGAAATAAAAGAAATTGTTTTGGATAAGTTAAACGTATTTGTTTGGAAATAAATAATACAATAACATTAATGGGCGGTTGGAAATGAATGCGACAATTGTGATAATACAAAATTCTCTATATCGTAGTTGGCTTTGTGACTTTGACTTGCGAAAAAGTATCATTAACATGACTCACAAAAGATATATTTTTTTCGTAGGATTTTTTTATATAATTTCAAAAGGGCATGACTTTGAGCACGTAGAAAGTGCATAAAAAACATGGGACCGATTTGATATTTTTGGGATAAGAACAGTTGGCAATCGGCCATGGATTGGATAGGATCTTTGACGTGTCACGAAACAAAAAAGTTTAGTACTGTTTGGTTAAGCCAAGTTATTGTTTCTTTCCTATTTTTTTAAGTAAGTTTCCGACTAACATTATGAGCTGATTAATCTCAAGCACCTTTTTAAGTTTTCTAATTCTTTTTCTCAAGTCACTATATGGCCGATGCATGATAAAACATTACTATGCCGTAGCGACGTAACCGAAGCTAAAAGTGACCAAGGTTATAACCTTTTTCTTAATTGCAGGGCAAAGGAAAAAATTGACTTAAGTTACAATGAGTTTAGTAGAAAAACGAGTTTACTATTTATTTATTGATGGACAAACTAAGAAAATAAAAAGTAGCTATGCAATGCATCAAGACAGGGCCGTCTCTAAAATACTGAAATTTTTTAAGGCCCTAAACGAAATTACATAATGATATCTTTCGAGAAGAAATTTTATATATAAAATGTCATGTATAATGCAAATTAGTTATCTAAATGTTTAACATATTGTTAAGTGAACAAATTTTGGGCCCCCTAAATTTTTGAGGCCCTGTGCGGTCGCCCACCCCGCACACCCTTAAAGCCGGCCTTACATCAAGACCGGGTGTATGTCAAAAAAATTCCATATTTTTCACGACATTTTAACGCTACGAAGTAAAATGTTATTGGGGTCCCATGACACCGTAGGACCCTTTAGTTCCGTCACTCATGTGTCGTGTTCATATATATAAACATAACGAGGTTTATAACCCGCGCTCCGCTGCGAAGCGCGACGTTTTACGCCAGTCTATGTTAGAGCGGAGCGCGTGGTTTTACGCCTCTATGTTAGAGTGAGTTGTTTGGAAAATTAGTCATTCAGAGGCCTTATTTCTGGTGTAAACATACTGTAAAAACAGCAGCTCAAAAACTACTTCTAAAAACTATTAGAAACACAGTCCACGAATGCTTTCCTTAATTTCAGTCGCATTTAAATTTCATAGAACCTGTACACATATCTTTTGCTATGTTTCTTGAACTTTATATTGCTTTACAGTGATTGAACAGATTGGTTTATGTTGCGTCATTTTCATTTCTTATTACGGAAGTATTATGTGCATCGAAAATACATACTGCCAAAGACATGCTGCACCCAAAAAACGTACTATATTACAAATGATTTTTTGGTTTGTGTTACAAAGACCTGCTTCGATGAGTTACATATTTCACGGAAAGCATATTCCGTTAGTCAGACTTCTCTTTTTGCTTCATTTGTTTCATGATGAAAAAGTGTCCTCTTTGTTGATTTACCGCCGACTTCGTCCGCTGCATCATTCTTATAGCTCCATACTCCATTCATTCCTATACCAACAGCTTATATAATAAAATTATCCGTGTCTTTGGGTTTCGGTTTAGCTTGACAGAGCGAACAGATTTTCTCTTAATTTTAAATAAACATGAACTAAAAATGTAATAGCTTCGTATAAACTAAAAACCATATGAGTTAAACTCATAGTTACTTATGATTAAAAGTGAAAATATAGGAAGGTCAGGCGGGCAAATTGACATGTCAAAACATTTTATCTCTTAGACTCTTAGTATGGGACATATCTTACTCTTAGTAATAATAATAAAATGCTTCGGAGGTTGTATGGGGCAAATTAACACTGCACTAATCAGTTTCTTAGACTCTTAGTATTATACCATACAACTCATTTTACAGTAATGATAATAAAATGGCTTGGGGGTTGTATACCATAGCTATAAAAGGGTTAACCGTACCTGTTAACTTTGCGTTTGCTTCGTTGGTGGTTATCTAGACCCCATCGCTGTTCCTTTCCTTCATCTTCTGTAAAAAACATGATAATAGAAGCAGCTTTCGCAGCCATAACCAAGCTCTGATTGACCAACATCTCATGTTCTTCATTCAAATTGAGTCTCTTGTGCTGTCCACGCCTCTTCTGTCGACACTCATTCCTTTTCCCGTCGCTCAAGCGTATCAAGAAACGCCGTTTGCAATTCCTCTTGTTTCTTAGTCACACCCTTCATCAGTTTCCCAAAAAAATTCTCCCACTTTTTCTTGAGTTCACAAATTCACACTGTGATTTACAAACTCCTGATCAAAACATTGAACTAAAGAAAACAAATATTCACAAATCTAATCTAATTGTAGCAATAAAAACATAATGAATTTTTTTTTTGGGTAAAGAAAACACTTAAACAACCCTTGTCAGAATCGAACCTTAGACCTCTCGGCTACAAAATTAGCACACCAGTGAACACCAACTGAGCTAAATATAATGAATTTAAAAATGCAGCTTAAAGGGTAACGGGTCAAGACAGTAAAACAGTTGAACGTGAGCCAGCCTACATTTAATCAAATACAACTCCATAAAGCGTAATAAACGTATTAGATTACTACTGAGAGGATATTTATGTTGTAAACATAACTTTACCATTATAGTCTGGAAAATAGGAAAATGTGTTTGTGGGTCAACTCAACCCAACTCATTTTGACCCGTTATTGAAGCACCAAATGATAATGCAACTCCATTTATTTTGAAAAGCGTCACTTTTTTTTATTCATTCTGAAAAAGAAAAACTTGCACTCTAAAAATGCAGAATAAAGAGTCACTTGATTCATTTTTTAAAAGCGTCGTTTTGAAAAACTTGCACTCTAAAAGAAAAACTTGCACTGTAAAAAACTTGATTCATTTTGAAAAGCGTCACTTTTTTTGTTTATTCTGCATTTTTTGTTCATATACTCTTACAGCCACTTCATCTTTTGTTTATTCTGCATTTTTTTTGCATTCTCATAGAGAAAAAGATGGCTCTAGTAGTTGCAGAGTTTATCTTCCCTCTTAAATAATTGACGCAATGATATGATTATTAAAGTAGTTTTAGACTACTTATTTAAATTCTGAAAAAAGTAAGAAAAAAATTAAGGTAAGCCCACTTTGGTCAATAATTCTCGAAGTAGGCGACGCTGAAAAATTTGTTGATTATCAGAACCATCATCTGAGATCATATATAATATTCTAAAATAAGCAAGTATATATCACGGGTGTTTGGATTATAGCTTCTATGGTCAGCTTAAAGATCTTTCTGAAGTTACAAAAGTTACATTTGTTTGCTTATCAAGTTGAATGAGCTTTTAAAATTCAAATAAGCCCATAATCCAGCTAATCCAAGTCGATAAGCTAATAATAATAACCGGTGAAATAATATATAGATTACCAGCAACACAGCTATGCTATGATACGCAACAACACAAACGGCAACAATCTGATATTCAATTTCCACGCACTAACTGCAAAGATGTAAGATAAGATTGTATTAGTACTGTACCGGTTAGAGTGGTAGTGTCAGCTTCTCCGATAGCTGTTGGAGTTACTTTCGTACACTTGTCATCTGCCATTTTCTCCAATGTATGTTTCTTGCGCTGGAGTTTGTAACTGCAGCTAACCAAAAACAATCCATATACAAACTTATTATAAAAAAATTAACTATGAACCATAAATCCCACACTAGAGTTAATCATAACAGATGGTAGTTTCATAACCTAAAGGTGTGTTTGAGATTCCCACAATGCATAAACTACAAAAGACAGCCCCGCCAAACCCAGCACCCAAACGAAAAACTTATAAAACATAAAAAAACTATGATTAAGGTCGGCTGAGGTATCTTTTAGACATTTAAAAACGAAACACAATGACAACAACGACGTCCTTCAAATGGCATTGACGTATTTTCTCAGAAACAATTTAGCTAAAAATACTTTTCATTTGAACATATTTCCCATCACCACAAACAGAAACTGGAATATTCGTAACTATTTTTAGCAAGGTCATAACAAAATTTAAATTTGCCATATAGGTAATGTTACCTTTTGACGACTCGATGGTTTCAGCTTGTGCAACGAAATTAACTTAGTTATCAGCTGAAAGTTGAGAGCAGCATAACTATTTGCTATGGTTTTTCCTTGAATCATCATCACCATCATTCGTCAGACCTAACATGTCCACTAACAACTCTTCGACACTCACTCCTCCCTGAAACTGACCAAACAAATAAACATGAGATCGTTTAGTATGAAGATTAATAACTTTATATTGTTAATTTTCACAAAAAAGTGGTAATATCTCGATTTTGGGACAGAACGGGTTTATGCAATGTACAGGAGAATTATTACCCGTTTTTCCTATTAACTAAACATGCTATCAATTTTCGAAAACGTTTTTTTTTATTTATAGGATCTCGTACTTTAAATACAGATGCAACAAACTGCAAGGGAAAAGGCAGTTACCAAGAGATGCTTTTCTCCATTCAGTTCCAGCCTTCATTGTGGTTTGAAACTCTTCATAGCTAATCCGTCCATCCTGAAACCATGAGAATGCAAGGATTAAAAGAATGAAAGTAGCAACAGCTTTTAAAGAACAAAAACGCAACGTACATTGGTGAATACTAAATAAAGACACTATCGACTGGGGCAAAGACAGAAAAACACTAAAGCAAGCTACATTGGATGATTTACCGTTGACCACATAGTTATGAGATTAGCAATGTTTCTTATATCTATAATAACGTCCACTTGGAAAAGGTCCTTAATTGTTACAATATCACACACATATATGCAAATCACGCCAAATTTAAAAGAAAACACGGTTGGGTTGTTGTCATAATCCAACCCTGGTAGTAAGGCATTCCAAATGTCTCACGTATTTACGCATCTTAGGATGGCCGAAGAAGAGTCTGAGGACGACCCTCTATACTACAGGAGTGTTTCTTTGAGCTTATATAGCGGGCTTATTACTTATGTGGTTTTCAGCTTTTGTTTCATAAGCTCACATTTCATGACTTATTTAAAAAATTCTTTTTAATCGAGTATGTGCCATCACCTCCCAGATTACCCGTTCATAAGTTACGGGGTCCAAATTTCCAACAATGCATACAAACAATAGTAACATATTGCGCACTAAATTAGAATCTTATAAATATTATGGTCTTTTAACGGGGAAAATAACATTCATTATAGAATCCGTATCATTTTATTACCTCTCTTGTGAACTAGACTTTCATTTTGGAAGAATATGTCAGCTCCAAATATTATTTGCCACTATGACCTCAAAACTTGTCTCCTGTGAGAAACCTAAGGGGGTTGGTCGAGATCTGTAACTAATACATCCAACTCAAGGCAACCCGTTCAGACATAAATGGGTAAAACTAATACATCTAGCACCCCTGTACATAACTCATGTACCATGTTTCTCAACCGAGTGACACATTTTTGTAATTCTTTTTCATTCTTTTCTTTATTTTACACATTTCATAGCCAAAGACCATTTACAGTAATGTATACACATATATATTTGTCAAATTTCAGGTTAAATTTACCTCTGGGTCAGAAAGTAGAATGTCGTCCAGTACATGACCGTTACCATGAGCCTCCTTAGTATCGCTGATAGTTTGAGTTTGGGTGTTGTTATATACTGTATACCTGCATTATGTGGTCGAGTTCTGTTATGTATGTAATATCAAGATCCACATGTTTTAAGGCATATAATCGTATGGTAAGTTGTTTATAAAGGGTTTTGGGATCTCACATTGTTTTAGATAAATTTTAATAATCAAACTTCTATCATTTTGTGTTAACTCATAAACTTTTTTCTCGCAATAACTACAAATTAAACGGTTAAGTGTGGCATCAAGGCTCACACCATAACTATATGTTCGCAAGCATAATTATTCGCCGTTATAAACTGGCAACACCACCAGCTTATCTTCATCTCGTTTACAACCTAAAATCGAAAAACAACAGAAACAAAAACCGAAACCAAAAGTTCACATTAAAAACAAAACTTTATCTATATATATCTAAAGAGTCACATAGTAGATATGAGCTTGGATTACCGTAATTAGATCACCTTCTTCTTCTTCCTCCGCCTCCGCTTTCACCACCACAGCCATCAAATCATACGAACTACAAAAAAACCCAAGGTTTATAAAAACCACTATAATTTATGAATAGAAAAAAATAAGAAAATAACAAAAGCTCCAAATTATGACAAAGCCCTATTTTAAACAATCAATTTTTATATATGTATAAGTTTTACTAATGATTAAACTTGAAAAAACTTAAAAGAAATAAGAATGAATTTTGTTTTACTAATGATCAATTTGATACCTTTTTTTGTTAATGGACTTTTTCTTGATCCCATCTTATCTGAATAAAGATTTGAGTCACCGATCAAAAAGAAGCTTGAGGATAGATATGTGTATTTTATTTTTGGGTAAATAATTGATTGGGGTGATGGTAGAACTATGTGTGTTTTTCGTGTCTGTTTTGAGTGCATGCATGTTTTAGTTGTAGGAAGGTGGAGATGAAGATAATGGAAGAAGCTTGAAGAAGGAGGGAAGAAAAAGAGAGTGAGATAATGGGTCGGTGTTAAAATTATTATTTCTTTTTCTGCCGAGTTTTCAGGCAGGATTATCGGGTTTCAGGAGCGGGTTCCGGCGGTTTGACCAAACAGCACATTAAATGCAGTTGGGTGGCCCTATACTGAGTTTTAATAAAGTTAATAATTTACCATAAAATACATTATATATATAATCATTAGAGATGTTGTTTACTGTTCACGCAAACAACTGTTCATGGCCTGCTCCAATGACTATAGCCCGATCCAAATGCAATTATTCCCATGTTGTCCAAATTCATTCTTCATACACTCGACGTTTCCAGAGCTTCCCAGAAAAGTCACATCCTCAGCTACCATCTTCATCATTTTTTTGATGCGCTGCCAATGTATTTGGCGAAGACACAAGGTTGAAACAAAGGTCTGTGATGAAGATGGTGATGTGTGTGATGCTTAAATTTCAAAGAGTTGAGGTTCCAAATTTTTTATGCAATTACTTTTGCAAAATTAGGTTTTCCAATTTCAAAGAATCGGGGGTTTCAAATTTTTTATGCAATTACTTTTGCAAAATTAGGTTTTTCCAATGTAATATGCTTTATTAGGGTAAGTAGAAGTGGGGAATTGAGGATTATACCCACCTGAATTTTGGTGGTATATGTTGCTGAAACTATTGTTTTCGTTTCAGGATTGCTATTATATTGTGTTTATGCGTCATTTACCAATGCCCGTATCTTGGCGGGGTAGCCACAATAGGATTGTGGTTGCAGCCATGTCGAGAAAAAATTAGGCCGAAAGCTTCTTGCGGAATTTCTCTGTAAATTGATACTATATGTATATGGAATCATTTCAAATAAGGAGTTCCACCCTGCTTATTTTGCCTTATGTCAAGCAGCTTAGCAGAAGAAGTTTTGATTACTCACTCAATTTTAAACTGTTATTCTGATTCAAATAGGCAAAATCCACAACACCTCCTACAGTAACTTGAGGCTATTCAAAAATTGGATTTATGTAGAGGTAAGAAAAAAACAGTGGTTAATGTGGTGTAAGGCCATGATGACGTATGTTGAGCTTTTATGTTTTGCTGATAGTCATATACCGACGCTCGGTGTTTTGGCAGGGTAACGTGACCCAGGGTTATGGTTGCAGCAGTGTGTCGGTAGATTGGCAGGTAACTTAGACCGTGGGTTACGGCTGCAACAAACAATGGTGTCATTGGTTTTGACATTATACTTGCAGACAAGAGCGCCTCTTACATTTCGTTTAGGATTTGTGTGAGTTATTCATCCAGTTTAAAAAAATGAGCAACGCTATACGTAGCCACAAATAGGAGCAGGAGCTAGCTAGAAAACAACATCGTTTCTAGCATAATCAGAATAATTCTTATTAATGCTTTCCGTGTGTTTTACTTGGTTGGGATAATGCGGAAAGTGGAAGGATGGTATAGAGCGATAATCACTCGCCTCTGCAACCTCCACAGATGCACCCAACCCATGGATTAATGCAGGTTTCTGTGATAATGGTTACGCATAAGCTTAATATTGGACAAAATGTTTGTAGGCAATGATGATCATTTTCTGTGGTAGTATGCGTGCCTTTATATGACTGCTGATCTTGGATGGTCAATCAACCGAGATATAATTGCAGCACGTCGTGTATGGTGCAGACAACGTTCTAATGGGACACAAAAAGTGTATGTCGCTCGCCGTGTTGGTCATTCCAGGCCTGAAAAGTTTGTTCTCTTTTTTCTTGTTGTTTTCTACTATCTCGTTTTGTTGTAATGGCTAATTACCCATGTAGTTGTTAATCGTTCGCTGTCATGGGAGTCAGTGGTCCATTACCTGGATTGGCTACCTGTTTGGTATGCAACCGTGATAGATCTTTGCCCCAAGACATACTTATTCTTAGAGAATGGCTCAGATGAAAACCATTTGGGAAAGAGAAAAAAAAATAGTAGGCTACGAAAAAAAGGTTTGGAGAAGCGTTACACACCTAAAACACAGAATTTGTTGTTGTTTTTTTGTTCGCTATTTTAAATATCCTTGTGATAAGAAGAAAAAGGTGGTCAGTTCTGTAGCATCAAAAACTAGGATATTTTTTCTTCCATCTACTCTTTTGTTGGTTGTAGTCAATAACTTTGTTTTTCAATCATTTACATTTCATGTATGTTATCTCCGTAATAATTGCAGGTTACAGGCATAGTGAAAAACCAGGAATATCATTGCGATGACGAATATGCTCGACGGTTGATAATGCATGGTGAGATTATCTAGGGGTGAGACGGTGTTTTGATTGCTTGATTTATTATTTTTGGGTATGGTCAGATACGCATAAGAACATGTTTTTTGTTTTCTCTCAGCGACATGTATGTATTAATTTGCGGTCAACGGTTGCAGTCGTGCCTGCATTTTGTTAGTAACGATGAATTCAACATTGGTCCGAGGCAACTGAGGTTAGCTTTCGTGGTTGCTACTTTGCTTATTGAGTTTCAACTTATAAGGCACAACTTATAGCCAGCATTAGCCAATTTTATTGCTAGATTTGAATGAACAGATAAGGCATCAGCTAAACTTGTTTGCTGTTAATAAAATCAAACTTTATTATGCCTTTTTTTATTATTTTTTTTTTTGTCATAGCATTCCAAAAAATGTGGAATGAATGTGCTTTTAGCGATAACATGTTGTTCCTGTAGCTCTCTTCTCATACTAAAATATTCCTCAGGCTTTAGCTTTTACATGCACTTCATACTGTTGTATAATGTTCAATATCGTTGTTGACTATACTAAGCAAATATGATTTCTTACCATGAGATAGGAAAAACAGACTTCATCCTATGTACTGTTGTTGTATAGTTTATATATGGTTGCCTGTTGATGTGTTGACTCCTACATTTAGTTGATTAATTTTCATTGAAGAAAAATAATTTGTCTATGGCTGAGGTTGTCTTGCGAAATCTCGATCACTAATTTGTTGATTCGTTTCTAGGAACAGCTTGAATCATATATGTACGATTTGACAAGTACATATTTGTTAAAAAGGATAATTTCTAGATTTATTAGGTGTTTGGATGTTTGTTCCCTTATACATGTGCAAACATGATTTGTAGTTTCGAGGTTAAAGGATTGGTAGGTTAGAATTTAGTAAGTGTGGTTTGAATAAATCGTTAAGAGCTCGCAATGTGACCAGTAATTTATTTGGTTATCGAAAAGGTTATCTCGACAGAAATGAAGTGTTCAAAATACTAGGTATAGCAATCTTGGTTTTTTACCGATTTTATTACAAAAAATAAACCCGACTTATCCACACACTATATTTCTAGACAATCAAAGCTCAAGATACTCAGCTGTCCCTTTTTCAACACGCTTAAGACGCTAAAGATAAACAATATCGCCAAAGAATGAAGCCCCGCGGCAACGCGCGGGCTATCCTGCTTGTTTTAAATAAGTCAACAACAAATATATACAACCTTTGCATAAAGTCTCTAGCACATAAATCACATATGGTGTTCTAGATCACTTGTATCTAGACCCCAACTAATTTATCAGCATGTTTCTTTCAAAGGGTCCATTAAAATAGCTGTAGACACTCTTTCAGTGAAACCAACTCATCCAAAGTATATATTTCTTTTCAAAGACACACGGCATTTAGGCCCGTTGTCCTACATGTATACCAACCATTGATTTTGACTAATAAACAACTATATATGTGTGCTTAGATAATAGATTTTTAACGGACTTAAATTTAATCACATGACGCGATATGTACTATGGTAAACCATCGATTACCGAGGCAGTTGTAGACTTGTGGTCTAGTGTATTCATGTCTGTACAAATAGTTTAAGGTTTAAACATTAGTCGGTACATGTCTTAGGGAGACAGCCAGGGAAATGATTCAAAAAGGGCTGCGGAGATATTCTAATTTTTGTTGGATTATGTGAGTTGCTTCCGCATTTTATACGTTAGAGATACGTGAGCCTATTGGGGGTACACACGTTAAAACACTTAGAATACATTTATTGATTAATATACTTCGCGAAATAGGATTTAAATGGCATTGTTTGTTATAAGCTTAATGTGCATTTAAAATTAATAAACCGAGGGACTCAATTTGACAAGACACGAACCGAAAGGGGCGCTTGGTTTGACCGGCCCTAAGGCTTCAAGTGTGAGTGTATGTGTCGAGTTAGGAGATAAGAGAAAGAAGATTGTGATAAGGATTGAAGAATGCTCTCCTACTTCATTTACAACTAGGGTTTGGGTGCCTATATAAACACCCACCCCATAGCTCATTGAACACACATTCAATACCTCAATAACCTAAATTGTTTTCGGTTTTCTCTTTCTCTAAAATTCCAGCCGAGTTCAACCTTCAAAGGGTTTTCGGTTTTTTCCTCTTTTCCTTGTTTGATTTTCGGTAAACCCTAAAGGGTTTTGTTTGGTGCGATTTGAGCTCCCACTTAGCTCAAAGTTGATCCAAGGAAGATCACAGGTTCGGTTTATAGTTGTCTAGCTCGACAACAGGTTCGAAACCTCAAGGGTTTTCGTGGTCTTGGATTTTGGTTCTAACCGAATTCGGTGTAAACTCTTATTAGAGTTTAGGTGATTTTCGGTGGAATACAAACTAGGGTTTGTTGTGGTTTTCGATCCAAGGAAGAATAACACGTGGTGTTTGAGACTCGTGAAGTAAAGCCTAGCAGCTTGGTGTGTTCGCTTGACGTGATTGTGTGAGCAACCGTAGAGGTGGTAATTTAACCACTAACTCGTTTTCAGGATCAATAACAAGAGGCAAGTTTTCTTCCTTTTATTATGTGTTAATCTATATGCTAAAACTAGATCCATTTCGCTGCGTACCCGTAGTTAATGGTTTAACTAGTTCTTAAATCCTAACAGTGGCATCACGAGTCAACTCGTTTTGGCATTAGGGTTACACGCCTAGAATTACATCATGTCTTGAATTGTACACGCCTAGATTTAATTCACATGCTTGATCTGCTGCGTTTTATATTTTATTTATTGTTTTCTTGCATATATGGCAAAGATTATGCAAATCCTTGCCATAACTAATAAAATATAGTAGATCTAGATCTTGAAAATTGTTAATTGTTAATATAGGTTAAAAAGGAATTAAAATTAAATTGTTAATTATTAGATTAGTTTCCTTTTTTGATTATGTTTTCTTTAGAAAGTAAATCACACTATATATCTAAAAGATCTTGATTTTTATTAATAGTAATAAAATCTTTTATTTTTGGAAACTAGATCTTTTAAATATTTAGTCTGATGTTTGTTTCCTTCTTCTGGCCATAAGACCCACTCAATCACTTCTTGTGATGAATGAGGAGATCTAGGTACATAGATGAAAACCTAGTGAGGGTCTTATGGTTCTCCAATTGGGGAAGACTCGCAAGAGAACTCGGATTACATGTTTACTTGTTTACTAATGTCATCTTTAGTTTTAGTCTGTTTTATGTGCTTATTTGTTTACTTGATTCCTTGTTACACGCCTAAACAAATAAAATACAGACTAATACTTAAAGTGAAAGATGATGTTAAGATGATCTAGTAATTACATGCCTGAATAAGATGTTCAATGTGACCAGCTATTTGTTTCGTGTAAAACTTGTTTTTTAAGAAAATTAACTACACATTAAATAATGAAACATGTTTTTTTGATTTAAAAACTAGACATTATGGATCTATGGGAAGTACGGCTCATCCACTAGAACAAACTATAAGAGAAGTTTAAGGCGGACATTCCTAAAGAATTCAGGTTTTTAATAAGCTCCGCGCTGACCTGTTTCTCCGCTTCTTTGTGCGTTCAATTAAAGTTACCGAGAACCTAAATGATCACTACAATGTCGTATAAAAGTTTTTTAAAATAAGTGTTACAAAGTTGTTTGCATGCCTCTTTGTACATGCTTTTGACATTTTTATGTGAATACCCCTATGTGATAATTTTAAGTCTATGCCAGCCAACCAAGAACACGTGCATTTGGTTTGACCTCTTTGGTCAGACCTTAGGGTCATTCCAACCCATGACAAATTTGGTCATAGGTCAGATCTATGGCTATTTTTGCACGTTCTTGCTTGGTGACTTAAATCATGTATGCTTGATCAGACCTTGGACCCAAGGCATAAGATGAGACTAAACATGCTCATGACATTATTATATGATTACTAATGTTCTGACAAGTCTCATAAATCTAAGAGTTGCATCTAATGCAATTAACGCACGCCGCTTACCTTTTGCCCTACTTGTTTACACGTTAGTCAGACATTCGGTAATAAATGGGAGGTCAAGTTGGATCTTAGTATTAATTAGTAAATTATTTAGGTAGTTAATTTTATTAAGAATTTAATTATCAAAAATATTAATGTTTGAACTTTTTCTAAATTGTAGATGACTACCTCAATCGGAAACAATTCGGTATTCAGGAGTTTCTTTGAGAAACAAAAACTTACTAGACCTAACTTCATTGAATGGTACAGACAACTTAGGATTGTACTGTCAGTTGAAGATAAGGAAAACTACTTGGAGCATCCTACACCTGTTGCTGCTCCTGGACAACAAGTTCCTCCTCAGGCTCTTGCAACTCACGGTACATGGGTCAAGGGATTAAAGAAAATTGTTGCACTCATTCTTATGACCATGGACTTAGATATCCAACGGAATCTAACTCATCTTGGTGCATATGACATGCTTCAGGAGCTTAAAACTATGTTTGATCAACAGGTAGAACAGGAACTCCTGCAAATCGTGAGAGAATTTCATGCGTGCAAGCAGGAAGAAGGTCAATCAGTTAGCTCATATGTTCTCAAGATGAAGAGCTACATTGAAAATTTAGAGCGTCTCGGTCAACCCGTGTCACTTCGCTTAGCAGTGAGTCTTATCTTAGTAACTCTGTCTAAGGAATATGACTAATTCGTACAGAATTATAATATGCACAGCATGGGGAAGACCGTGAATGAATTACATGCTATGCTTAAACTACATGAGCAGACGCTGCCAAAGAAAGATGTTGCACCTGTGTTTCATGCAATAAGAGCAGGAAGGGTCCAGAAAAACTAAAAGAAGAAACCGCACAAGGCTACCAAGGGGAATCAAGGGAAAGGCAAAGCAAAGATGGGCAATGCACTTGTGCCTGCGCCATCTTTTGCTCCTAAACCTAAGAATCCTTCAACACCCAAGGAAGATTATCCTGCGAAGGACGCGATCTGCCACCAATGTGGTGAAGTAGATCATTGGAGAAGGAATTGTCCTATTTATCTCGCCGAGTTGCTGAAAAAGAAGAAGATATCTTAATGAGCTAGCACTTCAGGTATTTTCACCATAGAACTCTATTCTTTTCCTAGTAAATCTTGGGTTTATGATACGGGTTGTGGTACTCATATCTGTATAACTACTCAGGGTCTCCAGGGAAGTAGGAAACTGAAGCCAGGAGCTTTAAGTCTGTACATGGGCGATGGTCATCGTTCAGCAGTTGAAGCTATTGGAGAATTTCACTCGTGTCTCCCTAGTGGACTAGTTTTAATTTTACACAATTGTCATTATACTCCCTCTATTACTAGAGGAATCATTTCAGTTTCACGTTTGTATGACGATGGTTTTGTTAACCGTTTTGATGGCAATGTACTTTCAGTTTCTAGGAATAATTTGGTTTATTTTAGTGTTATCCCAAGGGATGGTATTTATGAAACTGATTTGTCTTCTTCTAATACAAATGATAGTTCTATGTATGCTATAAGCAATTAAGAATAGCCGAATGCGAGAGCCCCCCCAAGACTGGACTCTACTCTCTTGTGGCACTGTCGTCTTGGACACATTAGCAAGAAACGCATTGAGAAGTTGCAACATGATGAACTTCTTAATTCAACTGACATTAAGTCTTTTGAAAAGTGTGTTTCCTGCATGTCTGGAAAGATGGCAAGAAAACCTTATTCACATCAAGTGGAAAGGGCTAAAGATCTACTTGGACTAATACACACCGATGTTTGTGGCCCATTTAGAACTGTGTCAAGACAAGGAGCAAGCTACTTCGTCACTTTTACTGACGACTTTAGTCGTTATGGTTATGTTTACTTTGCTAACGAACATAAACATGAAGTGTTTGAAACTTTAGAAAATATTCATAAGGAAGTAAGAAAATCAACTCGGGAAGACCATAAAGTCACTACGTTCTGATCGTGGAGGTGAATATATGAGTCAAGAGTTTTTAGAACATCTAAAGGAGCATGAGATTATTGCCTATCGTACTCCTCCTTACACGCCACAACATAATAGTGTGTCTAAGAGGAGAAATCGAACAATGCTAGACATGATTCATCAAATAAGGGGGGGGTGGGTGAGGGGGGGGGGGGGGGGGGGGGGGGGGGGGGGGGGGGGGGGGGGGGGGGTGGGGGTGGGGGGGGGGGGGGGGGGTGGGGGTGGGGTGGGGGGGGGGGTGGGGGAGGTAGGGGGAGGTGGGGGTGGGGCGGGGGGGGGGGGGAGGAGGGGAAGGTCTCCATGAAGGAGTCAAACTACTCTTCCAAAGTCCTTTTGATGCATATGACCGCAGATGAGTCCTGGGCGGAGGTGCAGGACGCATTCTTAACATGTTCCAACTAAGAAGGTTGATAAGGACACCATACGAAGTATGGCATAAGCCAAGATCCCTAAGGTGACATACTTAAAATCCTGGGGGTTGAGAGGCACTTGTTAAGCGTGATACACTTACCAAACCTGACAAACTGGAACCCAGATCTATTAAGTGTATCTTTGTAGGATACCCAAAGGAAACGATAGGATATTCTTTCTACTACCCACCCGAGAACAAAGTATTCGTTGCTCGGAATGCTGAATTCTTTGAGAATATTCTTATCGACTGTGTCCAGAAGCAAAGTGGGGAGTCTAGAAGATCTTGGAATCATTCAAGAAGAAGATACACATCCTTCTATAAACACTAGCTTACTTCATGATGAGGATGATCAAGAAATTGATGAACCTCAAAGTGATATGAATCCCATTCGTAAGTCCACTAGGACACGTCGTGCCCCAGATTGCATGTGTTTACACATTGATGCTAAGGAGCATGAGTTGGGGGATCTTGGTGAACCAAACCCGCTAACTATAAAGCTGCATTGTTGGATCCTGAATCTGACAAATGGCTTAATGCTATGAATGTGGAGATGCAATCCATGAAAGACAACGAAGTCTAAGACTTAGTTTATATTCCTCCTAACAGCAAAACCGTTGATAGAAAATGGCTCTTCAAAAAGAAGACTGATATGGATGGTGCAGTACACACCTTTAAAGCTCGTCTTGTAGCAAAGGGCTTCACCCAAACCTACGGGGTTGATTATGAAGAAACCTTTTCTCCTGTAGCAGACATTAGAGCTATAAGGATTCTTATAGCCATAGCTGCATTCTATGACTATGAGATTTAGCAAATGGATGTCAAAACTGCCTTTCTCAATGAACATCTTTCTGAAGAAGTCTATATGGTGCAACCTGAAGGTTTTATTAATCCAAGATTTTCAAACCGAGTATGCAAGCTCAAGCGTTCCATTTATAGACTTAAGCAAGCATCTAGGAAATGGAATAAACGATTTGATGATGAAAATAAGAAATTCGGTTTCAGTCAAAATCGTGATGAGCCATGTGTATATATGAAAGCTAGTGGGATTTATGTCACTAGCCTAATCTTATATGTCGGTGACATATTGATCATGGGAAACAATATTCCAATGTTACAAGATGTAAAATCCTATCTTGGAAGATGTTTTGCTATGAAAGATCTAGGAGAAGCTGCATATATTCTTGGAATTAAGATCTACCGAGATAGAACAAAAGCGTTAATTGGTTTATTTCAAGGTGCTACATTGAGAAAATCTTGAACAAGATATTTGCATAGGGAAATTCCAAACGTGGAACTATCCTAATGCAAGAAAAGCTAAAATTGAGTAAGTCACAAGGTGCTTCAACACCTGTTGAAAAACAGAGCATGCAAAATGTCCCATACGCCTCGGTTGTTGGATCAATTATGTATGCTGTGAGATGTGACTCCTTCATGAATGTTTTGATTTCGCTCAAAACATAAGACAAAGCCGATTTAACAAAAATCCAGGTGAACTTCACTGGACTATTATTAAGAATATTCTGAAGTATCTTCTCAATACTAAGGATATGTTTCTGGTTTACAAAGGTGATATGAAATGAGAGCTCAGGGTTTCTTGCTACACTGATGTTGGATATCTGATGGATGCTGACGACCTCAAGTCTTAGACTGGATATGTATTCATTTTAAATGGAGGTGTTGTTGACTGGAAAAGCACAAAGCTAATTATTTTTGCAACTTCATCTACAGATGCTGAGTATATCGCTGTGTTCGATGCATCGAAAGAGGCTGTATAGATTCGCAAATTCATTTATGGGCTTGGTGTTGTTCCCACAATTAAAGAACCCATAAATATGTATTTTGATAATATTTGAGCCATAGCAATAGCGTGGAGCCAAGGAATCACTAAAGGTGCAAGACATTTTCCCGCAAAAGTTTACTATCTTCGAGAAATCATAGAAATGGGTGATGTGAGGATAAAAAAAGTTGACGCAGATGACAATCTAACTGACCCTTTACAAAGGCTTTAGCATTTCCTAAGCATTCTGAATTGACTAGAAAAATTGGAATGATACCAGCTAGTAGTCTCATGTAAATCTGTGTTTTATTAGTATTTGGATAATTTGGAATTGTAAGACAGTTTTTAATTTCTGATGAATAAAGATACTTGGTACTTGTTTTTCATTCATGTAATAACTGTTATTCTATATTTGCATGTTTAATCCTTGAATGATTTATCATTCTAAATATATCCATTGTCGGTTAACAAATATGAGAATATTGTTACATAAGACAAATGCGAGTGTTGGTTGTATTATTTGAATACATCAATTGTTCTTGCCAAACTCATATGTATTCACAAGGGATGCATATTGGATACCTCAACTTTTGAACATTTACTTTTGGATCCATGTCATGAGTAAAATATTGAAAAATAGTTTAGTAAGTCATCCTTAGACTTGAGATACAAACAAGTTCTGTATGTGTGGATATCACTTTTTAAGTATAATTCAAATGCTATCCTGAATAAGGTGGTTATAAAGACTATTTTTGGAAGTGATGTGAAGCAGCATCCACAACACTTGTAGTCAACAAAGAATTTGTTTCTCCACTTGATATGTGAAGAAAGATACCATGGGCCCTCTCCAAAATTAATCAGATAATTGCATAGCTGTGCCTAAAGGGTAATACAAGATGATTCTTCATTACATTTGGTAAATCTGAATTATTTCTATAACGAGAAACATAATGTTAAACTATATGGAATGAGTTAGGATCCATATTCATGGTTTAACGGTATCTAGAACAAAAGGATGATAATAATAAGAAATACATAACCATTAATAGCTGAGATTATTCTTGAAACTTTTTCTTAAGTATTTCTAATTTAAAGGGAAGTGTGAGTGTTGCTAGACGTTTCCTTTGCCAGTATAAATGCTGACTGCTACTCCAACTCCCAACTGGGAGCTGTTGGATTATGTGAGTTGGTTCAGCATTTTATACGTGAGAGATACGTGAGCCTATTGGGGGCACACACGTTAAAACACTTAAAATACATTTATTGATTAATATACTTAACGAAATGGGATTTAAATGGCGTTGGTTTGCTATAAGCTTAATGTGCATTTAAAATTAATAAACCGAGGGACTTAATTTGACAAGACACGAACCCAAAGGGGTGCTTGGTTTGACCAGCCCCTAAGGCTTCAAGTGTGAGTGTTTGTGTCGAGTTAGGAGATAAGAGAAAGAAGAGTGTGATAAGGATTGAAGAGTGCTCTCCTACTTCATTTACAACTAGGGTTTGGGTGACTATATAAACACCCACCCCCTAGCTCATTGAACACACATTCAATACCTCATTAACCTAAATTGTTTTCGGTTTTCTCTAATACCTCATTAACCTAAATTGTTTTCGGTTTTCTCTTTCTCTAAAATTCCAGCCGAGTTCAGCCTTCAAAGGGTTTTTGGTTTTTTCCTCTTTTACTTGTTTGATTTTCAGTAAACCCTAAAGGGTTTTGTTTGGTGTGATTTGATCTCCCACTTAGCTCAAAGTTGATTCAAGGAAGATCACAGGTTTGGTTTATGGTTGTCTAGCTCGACAACAGGTTCGAAACCTCAAGGGTTTTCGTGGTCTTGGATTTTGGTTCTAACCGAATTCGGTGTAAACTCTTATTAGGGTTTAGGTGATTTTCGGTGGAATACAAACTAGGGTTTGTTGTGGTTTTCGATCCAAGGAAGAATAACACGTGGTGTTTGAGACTCGTGAAGTAGAGCCTAGCAGCTTGGTGTGTTCGCTTGACGTGATTGTGTGAGCAACCGTAGAGGTGGTAATTTAACCACTAACTCGTTTTCAGGATCAATAACAAGAGGTAAGTTTTCTTCCTTTTATTATGTGTTAATCTATATGCTAAAACTAGATTCATTCCGCTACGTACTCGTAATTAATGGTTTAACTAGTTCTTAAATCCCAACAATTTCTCTATGTACGTTTAAGTCAAAAACTCATTCTCACCAAATAGCATGGGAGGAAAAAAAAATTTAGACTAGTAAAAATGGTGACCCAGGTATTACCTCAAGGCTACCTTAGTTTTCTTTCTCTACAAGTATACATATGACTAAATCCCTGTAACGATGACCAAATGCATGACCTCAACACTTTTACCTTAGACACTTAAAATGTAAATTTTTCTTCATAAAATAAAATAAAACAAAGAAAACAAAATAAGTCTTCTTCGTTTGTAAAGCCTGCAACAACCACCCAAAGACATATTTTTAATTTTTTTCTAAACAAACACCCTAACTATCCATTTTGACTAGGCAACGACTAGTTTTTCTCCCATTTCATTCGGTTGCATGGCTGACCCAACCAAGCCAAATAGAGAGGGGCATGCGTTTGGTTCACCGAATGGTCGACCCTCCATTACGAGTGGCCTAATGTTTAAGATGGTGACATAATATGATATACGCTTTAACGTTCCGTAACGCGCATGGAAAAAATCCTTGTTTGCCGACATTTGCACACCTTGTTGGTTGTTGGTGCTATTTTATTTCATACTTGCTAATGAGTTCATTTCACTCACTAGATTACATCATATTTGGTAATTATATGACACACATGCCTTACTAATTCTTGCGTAGTATTTTCTTGAACCAATATGCAGACATCTTTGGGTATCTCTTTAGAGTTTTGAAATCGACATATACAATGCCAAATCTTGATGTGTAACCTGATCTCCATTCAAAGTTATCGAGCAACGACCATGCAAAGTATCCTATCACGTTTGCCCCTTCATCGACTGATTGCTTAAGTGCCGCCAAATAACTCTTGTAGTAATTGATCCTTGTCGTATCATGTAAACCTTTAGTAAATGTTATGTTACCTGGATCATCCATGCCTTGAACAAGCAAATTAAGAACAATAGTCAGATCGATGTTTAGTGGACATTGTAATTCGACACATATTGACATGGTGATTTGCAATTTGAGAAATGTTATAGGTTTAGACTCATACTGTACCATTTTCAGCTAAAATAACAGTCGGGTTTCCATAACGTTCTTTAATGTACATAACGGCTTTGTAAAGGCCCCATGGTACGTTGTAAAGCCAGTAAGAATACGCCCGTGGACCAATTGGCACGCCTTTGCGCTTATCTGTAGAGAAGGTGCACAAACACATAATAAGCTCTTTGCTCTTTGTTAGTATTTTTGTGTTTTATAAAGAATACATAATATTAGCTAGTGTTCTTACTAGCAGATCTTGCATTCCAATCCATCTGGTACCCGATGTGTTTTGGTGGATTCGTGTGTGGATCATAAATGTAATGAGCAGTATATTGGTTTATCCCAATCAAATCGAAAGACCCTTTCACCATTTTCACCTCCTCTATTGTGAATTTAGGTAGACGATCTTTAACAATGTTTTGCATCGTCTTCGGATATTCACCATACACAATAGGATGCAAAAACCTATATATAAGAATATATAACAAACTTTCATAACTAATATTCATCGCCTTTACTTTCAAAGAATGTAATTCAATCTTACCACCCAACATGAAAGTCCCGTGCTCTTTGAGCAGCCAAATTGTCGGCTTTTGATCTTGTGAGAGGTTCATACCAAGTGAAGTCTAGCAAAATCCCGATCCGTCCCTTTTGTTTTTCCTGTACAATCAAAACGTGAATTAAAATTGTCTTCAAAATACGTCCAGTGTAACCAACTCACTCATAGTCCTTTTTCATTGTCCATGTTAATTTTCATTTTCGTTAGTCATCCTATTTCATGTTACCTTTAGATAGACGAAAAAGTAATAAGTACGTTACACTGCCAAATTTAGTATTTTGTGCTACATTTGTTATTATTTTCGATAGTAAACATTACGCAAATCAACTCATTCAAGTATATGTGTAAAATTGACACCTACATTCATTTTCTTGTTATAGAATTGTTGCATCTTACTTGATACTTTTCGCGATATCTTTGTACTGCTGCTGCATGACTTAAGATCAGATTATGGGCCACAATGTATGGTTCAGTTGCAGAATTTCCAGCAGTGCAATTTCCGTATGCCTTGGAACACCTCCCGGGAGCAAATAAACCATTGTTGTAACCAAGATCTGCCACCACTCTAGGCTAGTTAAAGGTCATCCAATTCTTTACTCTATCTCCAAAGGTCTTGAAACAAAACTCCGCATAATTAGCAAAATCTTTCCTGTTATATAATACTGAAAAAATCAAAACTGTGTGATTTCATCTTTTGGGCTGCTAGCTGCTAGCAAACACATATGTTACTACTGAATAGTGTTTCAAAGGTAGTGTACGTACACAACGTCATGGCTCAACCACCCAAGATATTTCTCTTCAATAGCAAGTGGAAGGTCGTAGTGATTGAGATTGGCGTAAGGGGTGATGCCTACAACAACAATGAAATCATTATAAAATTGTTCACTGATTTTGTTGTAAGTAAGTTAAGAGTACCTTTGTGAAGCATGTAGTTAATTAAACGGTTATAATAAGCGACTCCTTCTTTGTTCACTTTGCCTGTTCCATCTACAAATTGCAAATAAAGAGTTGATACAAGAGATTGATTTTGTTAGAGGATGGATCGAAATGGTATAGTTTGGTAATTACTTGGAAATACTCGACTCCATGAGATTGAGAATCGATAAGCATCAAAGTTGAGGTTAGCCATCATATCAATATCTTCCTGTATTTATCAAAATAGTTTGTATGTTGTCACACATACACAAGCTATACTAATATTATTATGAATTGAGGTAATAATGCATAAAAGAAAGCACCAAAAGCATAACAAAAATTTGCATAAAAAGAACCTATCACTGGATATACGTTTCGAAGACAATCTAAAGAGAGAGTGTTTGGAGGATGCTTAATTAATCATCCTTCTAACCCATACTCAAAAACCCAAAACCTCAAACCAAACACCCCCTTATGTTGCAATACTTATGATAAAAGTAGGGATATTCATTTATACATGTATCCAACTAACCATGATATTTTTTGTGTGTATCAAACTATTTTATCCCTTATTTTACATACGATCAAATTTCTTGTGTGTATCATAAACTTTTAAGAACTTCTGTTGTATGTGTCATTTACTTAATCCCTTTCCGTTCAATATATACATGTTTCATACATATTATACCCATTATATATTAACCACGGATGCCCCAAACATTTTCTCATTTAAGGATGGATATTTGTGGTTTGGTTAGGTGGGAAAAAAAGAGTTAAGAGGGGGTTAAGTGAGACAGTGAGTTGTTTGGGGTATATATGGTTAATATATAACCGCTATAATTAAAGCGAAACATGTATATATGCGGAAAAGGATTAATTAAGTAGTCTCACATCATAATCTCACCCAAGTAATTGTTTGGTTGGTTGGTTAGTTTTTAAAACTAGGAATAAAACCCATAAAGATACGCATATCTCATACCCACGCATGGTGGTTTTACAAACCGATTACAACTCCCATACCCATAGTGGTTAGTTGGATACATTAAAAAATGATTATTCGATTCATTTCTTGTTGGCGTTTCGTTAAGGGCAAAGGGCACGAAAATGTCGTTAACAGTGTCAACTTTGGCAATAAGTTTTGGGTCCATTCCTCCACAGCCTAATGCGACTGTCGCTCATAGTGTAAATGTTGGGTCCATTGCGCGAGGAGTTGTCAGAACTTCCCTGATCCTTTTGGTTAAGTCTGGACCATTCTACCTTAAGATTTTTGTGAAAAAAATAGCTTCTACAAAAATAAATAAATAACCTTGTATCGATGATATTGATCCACTGTAACTTCTCCAGTAGCATTGTCCGGTACAAGTCCTATATATACATAGTTCCAAATCAGACATATAGACAATCGAATATTATTATCAACTTTCTAATTGTCTGTTTGTTACATGCATGCGCTGATGTCCAGTATATTATTCGATAAACATGCAATTAGTACTAGTTTACAAAAGCAACAACCTTAAAATGATAGTAGTAATAGAAAATGTAAAGCAACGTTTACAAAATATGTTTATATTAACATATGATCAGACAGTTCTAACTTATTGCATGGATGTTTTAATGTTTTTCAGCTTGGATCTTTTCGCATCTTCAAAGATAAATATGTGGAAGACAATGTTTAGACCGACTTAATTGCCCGCTAAGAAAAGTGTTCATCTGATTTAGAATCATTGCCGTTTTATTACAAAGTCATATCCTAATTACAGACCGGCCTTAAGGTTGCCACTCGTGAGGTTTGAACTCCATTGAGTGTTTATAACACGATAATGGAGTACCAAAATATGCTATAAAAAGAATTAAATACCAGGAGTCTTGATGAATTCATCCCAAATGCTAGGTCCTCGCCCTCCTTTGGAAGCCATGCCTTCTACTTGGTAAGCCGAAGTTGCAGTTCCAAACACGAACCCTTTTGGAAAGCTCTTGCGGCTTACACTGGCTGCAGTGTGGGTGGTCGCACCCACAACCGCCGTGTAAACCAACAACCCTACTAATATTGAAAATAGTCTTCTCATGTTTTATAAATCTCATGTGGTAGAATGGCTGATCACACTTGATATATATGGTTAAAAAGGCGTTGTCTTTGCTATATGAGCACGTGAAGTTTAACACGCTATATATGGATATTTGTTTCTTTTTCATAATTTATAAAAATAATACTACCACTTAGCTAGTTTCAAGTAATAAAGACCATAAATTTGGCAATAGCCCCCCAAACAAGGCCTGATTTTTTGTTTGAAAAATTTATCTTTATGTTTTTAGAATGGCTGGGTTAGTAAAGATATAGTTAGTGTAGTTAGTGGAGCATGAACTTGAGACCTCTCGCATGGGGTAAATTGACCAACTCTGCTAGACAGACGTGGGCACTTGTTTTTAGATTTTCAAAGGTATAAATTCGCAACATTTCATGTACGAACAGTCGAAAAAATATCATCTTCTATATACTTTATAGGTTATTCGAATAATATTAAACTCGACATGACCTTGTTACAAGAACGTCTTAGGCACAGATTAAACCAATGTTTTGAAATCCGTTTCAACCGGTTGAACCGGTTCCGGTCAAAAAAACGAGTCAAATTAAACCGGGTTTTATATTTTCGAAACCCGGTTAGACCCGCCGGGTTTGAAGTGACCCGGGTCAACCCGATTCTCGAGACCCGGACGGGTTTTGGTTTTCTTCCTTTTTTTACAAATAAAGCAAGTTAATTATATATATTTGCGACGTAATTTTATTTTTACATGTTATATTTATTAGTAAATGGATTTTTGACTCGATATTGAAATATTCATGATTATATATATATATATATATATATATATATATATATATATATATATATATATATATATAGGGTGGAGATACAATGAGAAGACTCTTAAAATAAAAAGGCTAGGAAGCCATCTCAACCGTTGGATTACATTTTATAGATTAAAAAAGCGGAAGGGTAGTATTGTAGATAATTGAAACTTAAGGGGCAAAGGTGTAGCAATACAAATTACCATTCCTAAAAATAAAATACCGTAACAATTGAAACATCGTCGTTTCACTTTTTATAACCTAGATCTGCCTTCATTTTCCCCCAAATTTCACAAAGTTTCTCTCTAATTTCACACACAAAATTTACACACTGGATTCCCACACTAAACCTAGGCAAATCGATATTGCATAACCGTCGGTGAAGACGAACCACGATCGTTTTAAACCTCCCTGTAAGTTGATCTAAAAACCTTAAAATTATTACCACATCATTTTGTTAAATTTATTTTGCTAAAATCGTGTTGTATTTCTTTAGTGCAATTAGAAAAAGTAATAGTATATTACTTGCTGTTAGTATTTAATTTGATATAACTCTTGTATGGCGTAGTTTTAGCAAATTAGTTTTATGCTTGGTTGTTGTTGTTCGACTGTTTGAAGTATGATTAATGTATAATGTGTGATAATCTAGTTTTATACATTCTTGGAAGTATGATTATCTAGTTTTATACATTGTTGCTTTTGAAAAGTGTATGTATGTGTGTTTGTTTTTTAGTGATGCAGTTGTTATAAAGAAGTAATGCAGTAGTAACATGTATAGTGGGTATGAATCTAAGTTAGGTAACGCATAGAGTGTTTTAGCTTTTGAAAAGTGTATGTATGTGTGTTTGTTTCTTAGTGATGCAGTTGGTATAAAGAACTAATGCAATAGTAACTTGTATAGCGGGTATGAATCTAAGTTAGGTAATGTTCAAAGTGTTTTAGCTTTTGAAAAGTTTATGTCTGTGTTTGTTTCTTAGTGATGCAGTTGTTATAAAGAAGTAATGCAGTAGTAACTTGTATAGCGGGTATGAATCTAAGTTAGGTAACGCGCAAAGTATTTTAGCTTTTGAAAAGTGTATTTCTTTGTGTTTGTTTCTTAGTGATGCAGTTGTTATAAAGAAGTAATGTAGTAATAACTTGTATTTGGAGTATGAATTTAAGTTCGGTAATGTGCAAAGTGTTTTAGCTTTTGAAAAGTTTATGTATGTGTTTGTTTCTTAGTGATGCAGTTGTTATAAAGAAGTAATGCAGTAGTAACTTGTATAGCGGGTACTAAACTAAGTTAGGTAACGCGCAAAGTATTTTAGCTTTTGAAAAGTTTATGTCTGTGTTTTTTTCTTAATGATGCAATTGTTATAAAGAAGTAATGTATAGTAACTTGTATAGCGGGTATGAATCTAAGTTAGGTAACGCGCAAAGTATTTTAGATTTTGAAAAGTGTATTTCTTTGTGTTTGTTTTTTATTGATGCAGTTGTTATAAAGAAGTAATGCAGTAATAACTTGTATTTGGAGTATGAATCTAAGTTAGATAACGTGCAAAGTGTTTTAGCTTTTGAAAAGTTTATGTATGTATGTTTGTTTCTTAGTGATGTAATTTTTATAAAGAAGTACTGTTGTAGTGACTTGTATTGAGGGTATGAATCTAATTTAGGTAATGCGCATAGACGCATAGTGTTTTAGCTTTTAAAAAGCTGACACGATATTGTTTGGTTCCTTCAATGCATATCGTGACATGCGTTCCTGGTTTGGCTGATCATGGGTCAAGAATTGAAAATGCAAGATGTAGATCCCGTTCTGAACAGATCTTTAACTCCTTAGCTGATATAAGGTTTAGTTGTATTGGATAAATCCAAGACAACTATGGTAGAAACTTTGATTGGGAATATCACAAACTATGCGGAAACTAGGTTGTGATACTAAGAAGAATAATAACAATTAACCAAACGTTCAACCTCAATATATTGAATACGGTTACTCTGAATAGTAACAGGGTTTACAACCTTGAAGCTATAACTAACTATGAGAAAAACGTGTGTATGATGATTGTGTAGAAATTGATATGTTTTCTCTACACCCTAGGACCTCCTTTTATAGTACAAGGAGTCCTAGTAGGTTACAACACATTTAATACTTTCCTATCATATCTAGTAACATACTCATCATATTTAATACTTATTAATACTTTCCATAAGTATTCAACCTTCCTAGTCAATACATTTAATATTATAAGGAAACTAAATCATTTGGATATCAATCCTGATCTTCATATCTTTGACCATATCTTCTACAATCTTCCATTATTTGTAAAATCTTCATTATGTCAATTTAGTCCCTCTTGTTTCATTTATTCAAACAACATCAAGGAATCTTTAATTCCTAACAATCATCTCCTAAACTTGTTATTCATCTTGTTAATCATCAAGTTTCTTGAATGAAAGATTCCTAACAATCATCTCCTAAACTTGATATTCACTTGTTAATCATCAAGTTTCTTCAATGTAAGCTTCTTGATTCACCAAGGAAGGAATGTATACAAACACTTCTTCACTTTCTAATTGCAGTTTGTAATCTTGATTGTCTTGTTTCTGCATCATTTGAAGTTCTCTCAATGAGGTAACCCTCTGATCTGGCTTCATAATCCTCCCCTGTTGGAGCATCCTCAACCAAAAACTTTCTTCCTTATTCAGCTAAGTGGTTTTTTAATTTCTCTAAATCTCAAAACCATGGTAAGAAAAATTGGTACAAGAATATCAATTCAATAAGTTAAAACTATCTCTTAACTTTGAAGTGAAATCACAGAAATGTATAGTTTTTGGCAAACTTACCAGCCATAAACGAATTTGATTGCATTCTAACCGGTTGCGTTTGCCCCTGAATAGCAAATTCTTCATATAAAATATGTGATATTGATATCCATATAGTTTTGAGTAAACTATCGATCTATCAAACAGATTTGAGATGTATTTAAAGTCCGTTGCTTTGGAACTAGCCAAATCTTAACCTGTGAAGATGGTGAGTTGAGAAACATATAGTTTTTTTGCCAACTATCTGCTATCAACGGATTTTGAGAAATTCTTTACCAGATGTTAGTCTTGCACTAGATAGCATTTCTTAGTGTCGGTTAGACATGGTGAATTGATAACCATTTGTTGTGGTGAAATGAAACCAACACCTGAAAATTCTCCTATCCCTTGTAGCTTGCCAATTCTCAAAACCACTATCCATAGATCAGGCTAAGACCAAACTAACCAAACTGTGTGTTTTATCTGATATCGCACAATGCTAGCAGTACAAACTTATTTTAATACTAGCAGTTCGATCAAAGCTGGCAGTATTAATATCCTCTATATAGAGAGCAGCACAAACCTTGGTTTAAGGCCAACAGTAGTAACTACTAAAATTTACCCTAGCAGCAGGAACTTAATACTGACAGCATTAACAAATATCATAGCAGTAGAATCATACTAGCAGCACTAAGTATTAATATGGTGCCATTAAACCCTTAGTGATAGCAGCTCTAAAATGAACTACAGTATTTAACCGTCTCCTGGCCAGCACTAGCTTACTTAAGCAGCGGCACTAACATTTAAAGATAAGGCTAGCAGTATTAACTGCCATTGGCGTATTTAAAAATACAAAACTGGCAGTACTAATGTATGAGAACAGTACAATGTATATAAGCAGTAATAGTATAAGCTGGCAGTACTAACTTCTCACCTAGCAGTAATATACCATATACAGCACATGGACATTAAAATGTTAAGTGTTGACCTTGCTGATTACGCCATCAATATTATAACCATGCAGCCAATCCCATGTTCACTTTTTGCAAATCCAATCAGATAGGTAACACAAAACCGCTGTATCTGTTCAAACACATCAACCAAATGCTTACTACCTCTTTAAGATGTTTTGATAAAATTTAAACCCTTCTTTTACCCCTTGAGTTTCTTGAACCTTTATTTTGAGTTTTGTGAAAAACCCTAGTTTTCTAGAATATCTCAAACTTACAGCAGCAAACAATATGATCGACAACCAAACTATCTTTTCCATCTAAAACTATATTTAGTTTTCTTTTTTCTGCAAAAGTTAGTTCACAAGCACAAAAATACAAAACACCGGTAATTCACAATCAACTATCTTTATGAATTGCCTGCAATATAAGTTAGTGCTTTGTGAAGTCCCTAGCCAGTAACTGACTTGAACTGCCTAGTGCATCAACTTAATCATATCTTGTCAGGGTCTTTGATGCTTTATTGGATTTGAAAACATGGTCTAATTCTTCATGTTTTGGTTTCCAAACCCAGCTAGCTAAGGCCTTAACAGTATTAACCTCTACTTTTGGCCTAGCGGTATTAACAATTGTACTCTTAACAGTATTAACTCTTTTATTGAAATATCTGTTGTAATTTACTGTTTTCTTGTTAAAGGGTCTTTTAACAGATGAATATGCTTTATAATAAGAGTTCGGTGTGGCATTCATTATTTATTGTTTTTCTGGATTGAGCAGTACTAAACTTGAGTTGGCTGTATTAAGTGATTCTAGGCACTGACTTAGGTAGTATGCGTTGGAACTATGTTATTTTTTTGTTTGGGTGTGAAAATCTACTAAAGTTTCGGGTGATTCCCCTCTTTGAGTTGTTCGACAATGGTTTAACTGGTTTAGATCATTAATCTTCTCTCTTTGTTTACAGGTATAGTGTAAGGTCGATCCTATAAATACCACACACATAGCAAGCCTTATTGTTTAACTCAAATTTATACCTAATTTACGAGTCATCATCCATTTTAGTTGTTTTATTACCTCTAGGACTTTATTGTTTTTCTTGGGTTTATGCTTGCCAACAGTTTCATTCATAGCATTAAATAATTTAATCTTTTCAAAGCTACGTTTGATATTTTTGTTACTTCTTAGGTTTGACCCAAAATGCTACTCATCTTTCACTGTTCAGATTCCCATTCCTCAATCGATGGGTTCACTATCATAACAGTTTAAATTTAGGCATTCACTTTATCTTACTAGTTTCAGATTTACGTGTTTCAAATTTAGTCCACACTAGTAATTGTTTCACTTACTTTAGACTCTTTTGCACCATTATGCCCAAAACCAGCTTTATCATTAGCACTCAATTGACTATTAAGCAGTGTATTAAGACTTTTAGAAGAAGTTTCAAATGATTCTAATTTGGTTTTTAATTCTTTTTTTTACAGCTTCTGCTAATAGTTTTTATGGTATGTAAGAACATCAGTTTTGTCATCTAAATCAATTTTTATAAATCTAATATTTTCCTCATACCAAAGTTGATTTTTTTGATGAGCAACTAATTGAGCCTCTATCTTTTTTAAAGCTTGAGTATAGGCTTGAATTTCTATACTAGCATCACCAAGTTGTTCCCTTTGAGTATCATATAATTTTTTAAGATGTGCATATGATTGCTCACATTCAGTAGAACAAGTATGTACCTTAGAATTAACATTTGAAGAACTTGAGCTGTAGGCCATCTCTTCTTCGACAAACAAATCTTGTGTGTAGAAAATATGTTCTTCTTATTCAAAGCTTCTTAACCAGCTCTGATACCACTTGTTGATCCCGTTCTGAACAGATCTTTAACTCCTTAGATGATATAAGGTTTAGTTCTATTGGATAAATCCAAGAAAACTATGATAGAAACTTTGATTGGGAATATCACAAACTATGCAAAAACTAGGTTGTGACACTAAGAAGAATAATAACAATTAACCAAACGTTCAGCCTCAATATATTGAATATGGTTACTCTAAATAGTAACAGGGTTTACAACCTTGAAGCTATAACTAACTATGAGAAAAACGTGTGTATGATGATTGTGTAGAGGTTTATATGTTTTCTCTACACCCTAGGACCTCCTTTTATAGTACAAGGAGTCCTAGTAGGTTAAAACACATTTAATACTTTTCTATCATATCTAGTAACCTACTCATCATATTTAATACTTATTAATACTTTCCATAAGTATTCAACCTTCCTAGTCAACACATTTAATATTATAAGAAAACTAAATCATTTGGATATCAATCATGATCTTCATATCTTTGACCATATCTTCTACAATCTTCCATTATTTATAAAATCTTCATTATGTCGATTTAGTCCCTCTTGTTTCATTTATTCAAACAACATCAAGGAATCTTTAATTCCCAACACAAGATAGATTGAAACATTAGGAGATAAGCCCATCAAAAACATTAGCTCAACTGTAGTGTACTTCGTGTCAAGTTCAGTCGGATTCTCACTCACAATTATTTTTTGTGTGCATGTTCTCTTCACAGGTCTGATAGATAATTAAGGTACATGCCAATATCGCTAATGTTTTGAGTTGCTGGATGGATATTGTGGATAGTTTAAAGGCTAGTGCTCACTAAAATATAACCTCAAGTATTATTGGACATGTTGTCCTTGCGACAACGGCTTATTATATTTGGAAAGAGCGTATCAATCGGCTATTCAAGAGGGGTTATAAACCTATAGAAAACTTAGTGGAGCTTATATACATAAATGTTTGGCTAAAACTGTTAACTCTCAAGTTCAAACCAACAACCAATGTATCACACATGAGGGTTGCGTGAAAATTACCTAATGGAGAACTTCACCAGCTTGAAGATGTCACTTAGGTTTTCCTCATTTCTATGTTCATGTTCAGTGGCAGTCTGAGATGTGATCTTTGTCCTGTTCTTTTGGTTCAGGTGCTTCTCTGCTACAAGTGGTACATTCGTATGTTTCCTGTTCTTTTGTTGTGGTCTGCTGCAAGTTTGTTGCAAGTTTGCTGCTCGCGGTCATCCTTCTTAAGATGAATTTTATTTAAGTATATGGTCGTGCGTATATAGTTGTGCTAGTGTTTGGTCAGGTCCATAGGAGTTCCTTTTGTTTCTGTGGGCCTGGTCTTCTTATGGATTTCTTGTGTTAGCTATATCCAAGTGTTGTATTGTTATTCTGTTTCTAGGGTCCCTTTCACCTCTAAATATTTTGATTAGTTGTGGGGATGCCATGTATTGTATCTTTTGTTTGGTTATATATATAGTTACCTTTCTAAAAAAAGATGTCACTTAGGAGGGAATATAGTGCATCATAATGTATAAATCTATTACATTAAAATGTTATTAACTGCATCATCTTACTGCATTACAGTGTTATCATACTGCTGAATCACAATATAATTTTACTGCATCACTATGTTAATTTTACTGCATCACATTAGAATGAATAATCTATTGCATCACAATGTATAAATCTACTGAATCACAATGTTATAAATATAGTGCATCATAATGTATAAATCTATTACATTAAAATGTCATTAACTACATCACAATGTATAAATCTAATGCATCATAATGCATAAATCTACTGCATTAAATTGTTATTTTACTACATTAAATATGAATAGAAAAAATATACCGAGGACACTTCAAAAACAATGAGATTCTACTGCATTACAGTTAATATTCTACCGCATCACCTTTAACTTCCTACTGCATTATAGTTATTTTATAATACATCACAATTATTTTTTACTTTTAGTTAATGTCTGTTGGAAACTAAGTATTTTTCTTTTAATGACCGGTCTTTGTTTACTACTTAAAAAGTTAGTACATCTCAGTTAAAAGTTATTGCATCGCAATGTATTTTGTTAGTGCATTACAATTAAAAAAGTTAGTACATCTCATTGAAAAAAGTTACTGCATCACAATGTATTTTGTTGATGTATTACAGTTAAAAAAGTTAGAAAAGCAGTTGTACCTAAATCAGCTAAAATATTTTAAAAATTATACTGCATCATTATGATAATTTTACTACATCACATTAGAATTATACTGCATCACAGAGTTGTTCTACTGCATTAAAATGTCATCATATTACTGCATTACAGTGTTATCATACTGCTGAAGCACAATATAATTTTATAGCATCACTATGTTAATTTTACTGCATCACATTAGAATGAATTCTCTAGTGAATTACAGTTAAAAAGTTAGTACATTTTAGTTTAAATTCTATTTTATAAGTAAATTACAGTTAAAAATTTAGTACATCTCAGTTAAAAAGTTACTGCATCAAAATGTATTTTTATAGTGCATTAAAGTTAAATAGTTAGTACATTTCAGTTAAAAATTCTATTGCATCACATTGTAAAAGAAACTGATGCAGTAGATTTAACACTATGATGTACTAAAAAATATTCAACTTAAAAAATATACTAAAACTTAGATAGATATACATTGAAGTTGCAGCATATAGTTTTCTTTTAATATATGTTTGGTTTCGTTTTTTGCTTTGTAACCTTTGTCTCCTTGTTAGTTTTTCTTTTTTAACAATCCTTGTTAGTTTTTCAATGAAATAAACTATGCAAACTTGAAGAATTATTATTTTTTATTTTTTCAATTGAATGAAAAATAATGAATATACAGGTTCATATATAGGTAAGTGTGGATGGAGACATGCAAAACATTCATAGAAAATAATAGTGATTAACCAAATCAAAGACAATGAAGTCAATGAAAGATACAGATAGAAATCGTCTTATTAAGTACCAATTAATGGTCATATAAAGGCATTAAAATGTAGCATGATTACATTGATCAACAAAAACCATTCCAAGGGATATCACAATCACGAGCAACATCACCTATGTTAAAGTATCGTTGTTTGTAGAAACAAAAACAACCTATGTGGTTTCGTAACGCTGTGCAACATTGAGAATTTGGTACTGTACTAGGATCACTAATTGCTTAAGAACACGCATTGATATCAAGAAGGTTGCATTATTTTTGTGAATGAACTTTGAGTGTCAGAAACATCAACATATAATGTTAATAAAAACTAAAACACTACCAAACTTCATTGTAATTTAAAAATAAGATCAGCTAATACGTTACTACTAAACTTTGGTGGGTTCCCCGTATCAATTTGCGTCATTCATTGATGGTTCATATCAAACGAATTTCTAGCATTAAAGCTAGCCTGATGTGAAGGCCTGGAATAGTGGGTCGTTGAACTAAGCATGGGAACATTTACAGAATTCACTAGCGTTGTTGTAGCACAAGTCGATCCAACAACCGAAGACGAAGTCATCTGATGGCCAAAGTCACTCTGTAGGAAGTTTCTTAACGGCTAACATGCTTTTGAACTCCTGTTGTACCTTTTGCCAACAATGAAGACATTTTATCATTAGACCTTGAACTAATATCGACATCCATATTATGAAGATTCTGCTCATCCACTTCATGACTAGGAGCAGCTGAGACTTCCACTCGATTATTAACGCCGTGTTCATTTTCTGTCAATGCAACTGAACCCATATAAGTCAAAATGTTGTTGTTCTTGTGTCCATGTGGTCATCGGACCCTGCATAAATATTTGCATTACATACAATAATTGGCATATACGTCTAACTCATCTTAAATCTACGCATATCAATTAGACCACAAGATAACTACTTATTATAGCATGAGTTTAAGTATATCAGACATGTTTTGTGAATAAACGAGCATAATGTTACCATGAGATCTTGTGTCATTTCCCAATGCAAACTGAACCTTCTTCGGACCATCTATAACTTGTTTGCATTTCAAGCATTAAAACAGTAGCTAGAATACTAATAAATTTACTGCAACAATGCAATTTGCATAGCTATACAGTAGCTAGAACTTAAAGTGAGCGAATAACCATTAAAATAAGTGATCTAAGGCTGAATAAAGTAAACAAGAAATGTATCCATGCTTATGTTCCTTGTGATAGGTAACATGATGTAATTCTCCTAATGATAAAAAGTACAGATCACATCAAATGTGAAAAGATGTAGCTCACCAATCCAGACTACATATTTGAATATCAAGTTCACAATAGGAAACCTAATGAAACCTTATACACCTGCTATGCGTAACCTAATGAATCCTTGTACACCTACTATGCGTAACCTTATGCGTAACCTAATCAAATATTATATTACAACCGCATCAGTGTTTTAAATCAATTGCATCCTATCTTATGTTAAGTACATCTGAACAAACCTTAAGGAAAAACTACGAGACATGCAAAACTAAACTATGCGTAAACTAATAAAACCTTATACAACTACTGCATCAATGTTTTAAATCAACCGCATCAATATGTTATATCAAGCACATCAGAACAAAACATAAAGAAAAACTATAGGACAAACAAAACTAAAGTATGCGTAAACTAGTGGAACCTTATACAACTACTGCAATAATGTTTTAAATCATCTGCATCAATTAAAAAACAGAAATAAACATAATATGAATATAACAAATCTAAAATCATATTAAAGCTAACCGACTAAGTAAAAAAGAAACAAAACCTACTACATCAATGAATTAAAACAACTACATCAAATTAAGTCAACTGAAATTACGTCACATATTGAATATCACATATCCATATAAGTGCATCTTAGTTTTAGCAACAAGGTCATCACAAAAGTGTATGAGCAACCAGTGCATAGCAAAAACTTCATCACATATCTATATCAGTGCATCATAGTACGAAACTAGTGCATCATAGTTATAGAATGTCATGTAAACATTTTACCAAACACCTAGTGTGCATGTACATATACACATTTTTCATCTAGTTTTTAACACATACTGAGTGAATGTTTAAATTAACTATATACACTAACACTTAACAAAAACATATTAACTAATTACAATTAAATTTTTGAGTTAACAGAAAGTAAATTAACAAAAAAAAGTAAGAAAAACAAAAGATTAAAATCTTAATAACATTATTTGTTGATAATGGATACTCACTATTAGTTGATGACGAGATGATGAACACTCGATCGGCATCTCAAAATCAAGGTGGAGAATAGTGGAGAAGAAGGAGGAGATCATGGTGGAGATGACGGTGCCAGCGGTTAATCGGAGAGGATGATGGTGGAGACGATCGCAGAGTAATACAGAGAAGAAGGTGAGATGGTGAAGAATGGAAGAAATAAAGAGGCGTGGAGGAAAAAACTATATTTATATAACCTAGGTGTAAAATGACTATAATGACCCTGCTAGTTAAAATAAAAAAAGGTGGGGAGGGGACACGTGGCGCGATATGATGGCTTCCTAGGCTTTTTATTTTATGGGGGCTTCTCATTATATCCCATCTATATATATATATATATATATATATATATACTTATACATGAGGCTAATTATGACTGTATAAATATGATTTATTGACTGTATGCCACCTCAACGATGACATGGCACACACATGCCATTAAATTTCGGCATTTGTTTAAAAATATTAGCCATGGCAAGGTTTGAACTTGTGACCTATGGCTAATATGCAACAACCTTAACCAACTGAGCCAAGCATCTATTTGTGTTCAACTATCGAAAACAATAATGATATACTCCATAATTAAATTTGATATATTTGTGTTCTACTCTCCAAAACAATAATGATATCTATATCTATACTATATATAAAAGAGATTAATATCTCTCTCCTTATTAAAATCTTTAAGTAATACAAATTTAAAAACTTATTATACAAGTCAATTAAATATTACAATCACTTTTCTAAATTATAAGTATTACATATTATATAGCTTATAGTACAAATATTTAATCCCCTCTTAAATTTAATTTTAATTAATACATGTTATAAAGCATATGTTACAAGTATACACTAATTAAAGTATTAAACACCCTAAATAATGTTATTTTTAAAATACCCTCAAAATAAAAAATACATGTTATTATACATATTTTATAATCTAATAAAACACAAAAAAATTCATACAATTTACATATGCTAACAAGTTGATGGTTCATATGGTTTTAAAAACCGAACCAGACCCATGAGTTTAACCTGAAACTGGAGTCGCCACCGGTTCGGCTAGCATATAAAAACCGTCCGAAAACAAAACGGGGATAACCGGGCGAAACCGGTTTAAACGGGTTACCGGGTCAGATTAGGATCATTTTTTATTATTCTCCGGTTGATCAGTTTATCATTTTTATTTTGATGACGGATTAACTTTAATCACAGGGTACCCGCCGCTGCAACGCGCGGATACCCTGCTTGTACTCCATAATTAAATTTGATATACTCATATTTTGATTTTCAAAAATCTATCAAGATATACTCCTAATTATATATGAAGATATACTCCTAAGACAAAAGTTCAGCATAGAACATGTTTTTGTTAAAGAACAAAAGACTTGATCTCAACCGTTTATTCTTTTTCAATCCATTGGTCTAGAATATTTGACATAATACTTTAATTATTTACTAAAGGCTATTTTGGTAATTCTACTATCTCACTAACTCAAGGAGATAGGGGTCATTCGATACTCTTTCATTATTAACATCGGTTTCACACACACACACACACACACACACACACACACACACACACACACACCAACCACCGTAGCAAACCCTAGCCGCTATTATGCCAAATTGATCAAAATCAACACTATTCAATGGACATACGAGACGAAATATCACTATCTAAAGGTGATCATTTCCCCAATCGTCTTCATTATCAGTTTCCTGTCAAAATAAGCTACGAAATGTTGATTATGGTATATATCTATTTTTTTAGGTAGATGTTGCTTATTTTGTTTAAGTTTTTTAGGTTTTGTTGCTTATTTCTTGATATATGAGTAGATGTTGCTTATTTATGTTGCTTATTTTGTTGTTTGTTTTTAAATATAATCAGTAAATCTGTTCTAATTTAGGTTCATATCTTTTTAGTTTTTTTTGCTTATTTTGGATATAACTAGTAGATTTTGCTTATTTGGATATAATCAGGAAATGTTGGGAAAGCCAGTGTCTGATTTAATCCTAACATTAACACTGGTGATGTTACGAAGTCTGGTATAGGAACCAAGTGTGGTGTTGTAAAGTCTAGTATTGTAAAGTCTGGTGTTGTTGCGAAGTGTGGCAATAATGTGTTTGGTGTTGTTGCGAAGAGTCTGGTGGTGATGTTGTGACGGATAAGGCGTCTAGGGGTGATGTTTTCACGGATAAAGTATCTAATGGCGATGTATTGTGTTATGATTGTTGATTAATTCTTTTTTCATGCTTATGTATTTACCTAAAAAAATTTAGCTTTTGTATTTAGATTCAGCGAAGTTCGATCGCTTTCCCGTTGTTCGCACTCGTCCAGCTATCAGAGGATGGACTTCAACTTTAATGAGACAAAGACAGAAGCTAGAACTTGAAGAACTTAAAATATATAATAAAATATAAAATATATATAAGTCTAAAAACAACAATCAATGAAACCGAGAAGTAGTATAGAGTGTTCCCGGGTCGTTTATCCCCAACGAGGCTGGAATGGAAAATCGATACAGTCGAAGATTTGAGTTTGAAGGAGAGAATTGAATTGAAAGAGTGGAAAAGTCAAATTAAACAATAACAAACAAAAACGTTTAAGAAAAACCTAAAAATTACGAAATTAAGCTGAAAAACGGAAGCACGAATCCCGAACAAAGGGGGAAAAACCTAAAATCTTTAAAAATAACCCTACGAAGAAATTTTTACTTCTAAACTACTCTACGGGACAAATAACGAAGAATGAAAAAGACTAGACCGAAAACGGAGTTCGTTTGACCCAAAAACGAGTCAACACAAAATCCCGCACCCGGACCGTTCTTTAAAAAGTAAAAAGTTGTAAAAATGACCCTACGAAAAGTTTTAAATTTTTCCTACAAACTATATGACAAAAGAAAATTTTCTAAAAAAGCAAAATATTTTTTTGATAATTTTTGTATTTTTTATGAATTAATTAAACTTTTAACGAAATTAAATTATAAAAAATATTAAATGACTTCGAAAAATTCTGAAAAATTTACTAAAAATACTTTACCCTATAGGAATCCTACGAAAAATAAGAAACACAAAGTAGCTTAATTAATAAGCCCCGAATAAGCTGTTAACAGCTTATGAACTAAATAGCACAAAATGTGTATAAAGATTAATGCCCTTGAGTCTTTAACGAAAAAGACCCAAGGGCGCAGTGGTAAGGGTGTGTACAAAAGGGGGATTGTATCGATTGGTCCCGGGTTCGAGTCTTGCTCACCCGGGCCTCTTGTCTTTCCCCTTTTTTTTTTTGAAAACTTTGAAAAGCAAAGTTGTTAAGCTCGTGGGGCTTAACAACTTTGTCAACTACAAGTTTTTATGAAAAGCACTGAATAAGCTTAAAAATAAGCTTAAAAGTGACAGAAATGCTTAAGATGGGCTCAAAGGCTAAATGGCTAAGACATTTTGGACTTGTGGTCGTTTTAAGCTAAAATTTGGACAAAAAGCTAAAAGGAGGTCCTAAGCTAACCTAATAAGCACTAAAAAGCTAAAAAGCTAGAGCTAAATAAGCTGAAAAAGCTTTAGTGGACAGAAAGTCTAAAGTCAGCTTAAAAGGCAAAAGTGCTAAAGTTTTGGGCTTGTGTGCACAACTTAAGCCAAGGTAAAAGGAAAATAAGCAAATACAGCTTACCACACTGACCTAAAAAGCTATTAAGAGCTAAAATGAGCTAGTGACATAAGCTAAATAAGCATAAAGAAAAATAAGCAATCCCTACACTAGAGCTAAGTAAAAACAGGGCAAGCCCCAAGTTTGGCCTTAAAAATAAGCTAACAAATAAGCTCACTAAGGTCTGAAACTTTGAGAGCTTATACAAGAGGTTATAAGCTCTTTGAATAAGCCAAGGACTTGGGCTTTAGGACACAAAAAGACAAAGAAAAAGGGGCTTAAAATCTATTTTAAAGCTAAAACTCCTAAAACCTTTTATCTACTTTTACTTAATCCAGCCTAATAAAACTATTTTAAAACTAAAACTTGCAGCTTATTAATGGAAATAAGCCACTTTCTCACCTAGCTTATTATACTAACATTGACAGTTTTGAAAGTTAAACTGATATTACACAAATTTATGCAATGAAAATTTAAAACAGCTAAATAACAAGCCTAAACTAATGTGTTTGCAAAGATTTGAACAGGAATAAAAATAAATAAGCTAATGTCTTAAGCTAAAAATTAAGCTAAATGAAAATTGAGAAATGAAACCTTGATTTTTTGTAGTCTCAGTCACAAGCCACTCTTGTAGAGTGAGTGGCTTAAAAACATACCTAATGGCTCCTTAGCCTCTAAACCAATGAGCTTAAAGCTCAATAAGCTCTTAACAGCTTATTACCTCCTTGTTGCTTCATGAATTCAAGTTATCATGTTTTGCTTATCAATGAACAAAGAGATGGAAGAGATACTTTTTTACCAAGGTTTGACTTATATTGAGCTTAAAAACAGCATAAGCTCAAAAGAGCTTATGAGAGCTTATGACAGTAAAAACAGCTTAATTTTTGAAATTAAAGAACAAAGAAGCTGAAAATAGGCCTTTATTAATCGAATGTAAAGGTACAAGCTTAAAAGAAAATTGCTTAAAAATAAGAAAAATACAAACTTCAACTTAAAAAACTAACTGTTAGCCACAATGGCTTTACAAAGCTATATATAGGAAAAACGACTAGGTCTTCTTTGTCTTTTCTTTTTGTGCTTTCTTGTAGACACACAAACACAGGTGTGTTTGTTTTGTGAGGGGGAAAGCAAACAAATCATGGCCTTCAATTCTTCAAAAGTCAATCTTGGCCGTTGGATGAGGTTTGGGGAATTGTGGGATTGCCAAATGGGATTAGGGTTTTAGTGGAGGAGGGGGGAGAGGTTTGACCATGGTGGTGGTGATAGTCTACAGGGTAAAAACGGGTTTGTAAACCCGTGAGTTGTTTTGGGGGGAAGACAATGGCGGGAAAAGTTGTTTGGGGGAGACAGAGTGTGGGTTTGGAAGATTGGCACAAATGGTCCCTCTAGGTTATAACTTTCATTGCACGATTCGTCCTTGTGTTGTTATAACTTTTGGGACTTGGCAAAACAAGTCCCCAAGAGTTATATAACTCTTTGCAATACTCGTCCTTGGTGGTTAATAGTTAGGGACTTTGGCAGCTTTGGCCCTTGTGGTATATCTTTGCTCAAATGGCAGTTTGCACCCTTGCCTTTATTTTTCTCTTTTCTTCTTATAAATACAAGTTTAGGGTTTGGCAATTTTAACCCTCAAACTTATATTTCTTCACATGTTGACTTTTGGATTTGTCGGGGTTGACTTTGACTTTGACCAGTTGACTTTTCTGTTGACTTTTTGACTTGATTGACTTTTCGGCTTCGATTTGGCTTTGTCTTTCACAGTCTTTTCCATTCCGAGTCCGGTTTTGTCGTTTTGGCTTTGTTTTTCGTCTTTTTCTTAGATATCCGTTCCTGCACAATACAATTAGCAAAACAAGCATATATTTGGCATTTTAAGTCCGTTTTTGGTTATTTTAGCTCGTTTTTAAAGGTAAAAGGTATGTGTAATTAAGCACATACCAGAGACAAAGACAGAAGCTAGAACTTGAAGAACATGTGCTTGGGCTTTTCGAACTTCATAATGAATGGACTGATGTTGAGCTTCAAGGGAATGAAGGTTTTATTGTTGCTGGTTCTATGGTAACTTCAGAGAAAGAGGTTCAGTTAATTTTTTTGGTTTTTCATTGTGTTTCTATTTAAGCACGTGTGATTCTTGAAGAATTACATGTGATTTTCTAATTGAATCACATGTGATTCAATCAGAATCACATGAGATTTCTAAGTAATCCATATGATATAAGCTATTCCTATGTGATATAATCTATTCTTATGTGACTAACTATAGTAATACATT
>BQNB010015178.1:0-73717 GCA_026074375.1 Tanacetum coccineum | reverse complement strand
TGATCACAGGTATAGTATTTATACTATATAATGGGAAACAGGAGGTTAATGCAACCGTACTCAAGATGAATGACAAAGCCATATTCATCTTTTTATTGCTAACTGTTTTATTTCAGGATAAGACGACAGTGTTGCAGCCTCATTCCAGCGAAGTCGGATTTATAAACCACATGCTCATACTCAAGCTTTCAAAGTCAATTAAAGAATCGTATATTGGGAAGATTGTTAGACTTATAATCATATATGTCAAACAAGAATGTAACAAGTGTGAGCATGTTGGTCAAGAGCACAAGTTGATCAAGGAAGTCAAATCAAGATGATTCAAGTCAAGGAGATGATGCAAGATAACGATCTCAAGAATTTAAAGTCAAAAGATAAAGGCTCAAAATCAAGATCACAAAGCATGGATGAACAAAGCCATTACAAACAAGACAAGACCATAACAAGGCAAAGCATAAACGTTAAACGTCATATCTTCAATGTCATCGGTGATACAGAGAAGTTTGAAGAAAGAGACCTCAACATTGGGGGAGATTGTTAGCCTTAATTATATTAAGTCAAACAAGAATGTTATCGGTCTCATTAAGTCAAATAGGTCTTGTTATGTAATAGGCTAGTCGGGTATCATCGGGCTTGGTTTGTAATCTAATGTTGTCCATGTTAAGGGTGAAAGCCCAAGTTTAGCCAAGCCCGGCCCGTTAAGAAAGCCCATGAGCCAACTAGAAGGCTAGGGTATAAATATCCCTTCACCACACTTGGTGAAGGGTGTTGGTTACATTTTCTTCACTTGTAACTCACCATTCTCTCTAATCTAGTTGTTTCTCTCTCTACTTTCTCTCTCTAAGATTTCTTCTTATTTTCTAGCATATTGGTATAGATTATTGTTGTGTAATGGATTAAACTAGTGGGATAACAGAGCTTGGTCCACTAAACTAGTCATTCAATACTCCCCCGCAATTTGAACAGGAGATTTTTGAACGGACAAATTGAAACATATGTTGAAAGCCGCTTCTTCTTCTTTTTCTTCTTCATCTTCTATGTTATTTGTTTGAGCGGAAGCATAATTGTATTTGGCAGCATAGTTGCTTGTTGCTTGCGGCTTCCTCCCTTGCCATTTTGTTTTGTTTAATTAGTTTTTTGCAGCGGACCGATAATACCAAGTACTGGGACTCACCTTGCAACGAACATATAACTTTAAAGACTATTTCCGTAAACATTTTAAAATATATATTAAACTTCAACATTTTTTATAAAATCGTATGCATGTCAGAACCATTGCGATATTGGGCTCGTTTTGTTCGCAATTCGACGATCTTTTTAGCGACATTTTTTTTCGAATGAATCGACAGATATGCGCTCCGTAATTGACGAATAAATTTTGTTTTATTGAAAAGTCGTAAGTAGGTGAAAGTTGAGGGTGCGCTTTGAAAATTGAGTTTTAAAAAATATGAAAGAAAAACGTAAATATGTTAAAGTTTAGGGTGCGTTTTGAAAATTCGGTTTTTTAAATATATATATTAAACTTTAACATATAAAATCATACGCATGTCAGAAGTGGTGCAATATTGGGCTCGTTTTGTTCGCAATTCGACGATCTTTTCAATGACATTTTTCCCCCGAATGAATCGGTAAATATGCACTCCATATTTGATAAATAAAGTTTGTTATATAAAAAAGTCGTAAATAGGTTAAAGTTCATGGTGCGTTTTGAAAATATATAAAAAAAATTATCGAGATCCGTGCGTGGGGAATATTTTATTCCCTTACCACTGTTCATTAGCATACTGCTCTTTTATATATACGGTGATTTATACACACTATTTTTTTTGCCATACACCACAAAACTGTTCATTAGCATACTGCTCTTTTATATATACGGTGATTTATACACACTATTTTTTTTGCCATACACCACAAAACATGTATCAGGGTGTTGTACTGTGTACATCATTGTGCATCTCTGAGTGTACTTTTGTGATGTATGTAAAAAAATAATATGTACAAATCACTTCCCTAATTATTAATAAATACTAAAAAGTAAGCTTGTTTTTTTTCATCTCAATGTATTTTGAGGTACTTGGATAATTTTCGCTTTAAATGATTTCTGAACTGGCATTGGCACGTAAAGAAAGGGAGAAGTTAACCGGTGTTATCATCTTAGCAAAAAAAATAATCCTTTGTCACTAATGGAAATACTTGTCAATAATAAGTTAATAACATGCAACAACCTTTAATATTAAAGAGCATTTAATGAATGCCTTGGGATATCAATCTTGCTCTTTAATATATAGGTATAATTCCTATTTTAATTTAATTAAAAAACTCACTTTCATCCTTTTTTTTAAAAATTAAATATCTCACAAACAATTAATCGTTACGCAAAACGAAACATACAATCGCGATGAGAATTAAATCATCTTTCTATAGAGGGGCACTTCTATATGCTTTCGACGAACTTTTTTTTCGATTATTTTTTTCAGTCACGTCTGAATGTGATTTTACGAAAACACATGTGATTGTGATTTTTTCAGACGTGATTGAAAAAAAAAATCGGAAAAAAAGTTCGTCGAAAGTATATAGAAGTGCCCCTTATAGAAAGATAAAAAAATACTCGTCGCGATGGTGTATTTTTTTTCGTTTGACATAAATTTAATTATACCATCACGAAGATAATTTAATTATCTTTCTATAGGCGGGCACTTTAATATACTTTTGACGAACATTTTTTTTTTAAATTTCCGCCCAGAAAAAATCACACGTGATTCGAAAAATCATATGTGATTTCTTACATTAAAAAGCACACGTAAATTTGTAAATTCATATGCGATTTATGAATTTATAAAATCACACGTGATTTATTACTTTAAAAATCATAAATGAATTTGTGAAATCACATGCGATTTATGAAATAGCACGCGATTTTTAAAAAACAACAAATCACATATGATTTTATAAATCACGTGTAATATTTTTTGACGGAAATTTTAATACTAAAAAGTCGTCAAAAGTATATGAAATCGATTTTTTTTAGTTACGTCTGAAAAAATCAAATCACATGCGATTCTATGAAATCACATGTGATTGTGCAACAAATCACATGATTTTTTCAGACGTGACTGAAAAAAAAATTCGAAAAAAAGTTCTTCGATAGTATATAAAAGTGCCCCTCTATAGAAAGATGATTTAATTCTCGTCGCGATGGTGTATATTTTGTCGTTTGACGATTTACAGTTTGCAAAATATTTTATTTTTAAAAAAGAGGTGAAAAGTGGAGCTTTTTAATTGTTTTTTTATTTGATGAAAAATGAATGGCTATGATGTGTTCTTTTGTTTTTTAAGATGATGTTATTCTATCATGATCTCACCTCATATGTCGTGGCTCACTGCTACTGCTATTTTTGCCAAAATACCCTAAATAAAAAGCATGAGGTGTAAATAAAAGGGTTAAAACAAATGTCTTAAAAGTCCTCAAGGACTAAACAAACACATAACCACTTCAATTCACCAAATCCCACCTTAAGCTAGGGTTTCAATTCACACACACACACTCTCTGCAACCACCGCCGTCACCGCCAACATGACGACCGTCGTACCTACATCAGAAGAAGACCCCGCACTCGCCGTCGTCCGTTTCACCGCCGAGATGTCATGGGCGGAAGCCGGTCCAGAGGTACAATCACTAAACCCTAACCAATTTATAATGTAGCATGGTGAATTTAGGGCTAATTTGGTGTTTTTAATGGTTTATTAGGTAGGTGAAGCACAAGTGAGTAGTTTGTGTACGGAGGCTCATGAATGTATGATTGGTGGGAGGTGGTTTGATTTGTCTTCGTTAATGCTTACGTCAGCCAATTTGGTTTTTTCTAAAGCTAATGATAAAGGTATACATTTGGTTTTGTTGTATTAGTAGATTGTAATGCTAGTGGTTAATGTATTTATAGTCGCAATTTGGCACGCGTGTTTTCGACATAAGATGAATTACTAGGAATTTGCGAAACGTGGAGCGATTTTAAGGGTTTTTTTAAGGTTGTAGTATGTGAGCGTAAAATAGTGGTGTTTTGCTTGTGGAGATTGGTTCGGAGGGTGCTATGACTTTATATGTAAAGATGAGGTGTTTGGACGTGACGAATTGGGGTGCTTGTTGGGAATCTCATAGTGCAGTATGCTTGCATTTTATCGATATTGTACTGGTTTTGCTTGTAGCATGCTGTTAGAGTGCACGGTGCAGTGGCATATCACACGCCATAGGGCTTTTTTTGCCCAATGGCGGCGCCAAACTGCACCGGTGTGCTCGCCATAGCGGCGTTATCCGGCGTATAGCCCTTGCCACAATGGCCGTTATTTTGGCTTTTTTTTGTGAGTGAGTGGGGTGTTTTTGGTGGTGTTGTTATGGGACCCACATGCCCTATAACACGTTATAGATGGGGAGGGTGTTTTAGTTATAGTGGTGTTATAGGGCACGGCTGCACCTAGCTCTCTTAGAAGCATGCTATATATGTTTTTCATAATTATGCCAGTCTTATGTCGGCGGCTGCTCTATTGATATATCTTATCTTAAGAAAATGTGCACCGGTTATTCTTCTGAAATGCATCTCATTATGACGTGCCACTTTATACACTAGTATATTACAAATGAGGTGTGGTCAAACGAAAATTTTCTAAGCTTTGCTTAAGTGGTTTCATTGTGACTCCTGGTTTTATGCACACGGAGTATTTACAAGACACGTTCTTAATTCTGACATTTTTATGTTTTTATCGCAGATCTTGAGTGCATCTTTACTGTCATATGCAATCTTGTTAAGAAGCCAGAAAGCGTTGATGAGTCACTGGAAATCGCGAAGCTATTATCCGAGAAAATCGCCCAACAACCAAACGAAAAACCTGCACTTCGATTGAAGATGTAAGCTCAAATTGTTTATATTGTAGCATTGGACGAAACATTCTCGCATTTTAACTTTTTCTCCATTTCTTCAGCTTGTTGAATCTGTACAACATGTTGGAGAACTCGTACGGAAGGTTCCTTGTTTACATGAAGGCCCTTGAGGTTGCAGCAAATGGGAAGGTCACTGAACATATCACACCTTCTTTCAAAAAGATCGACACCTTATTGAAGGAATGGAATCTAGGACTGCAAGATCAAAGAAAACTTTTCCTCGCCATCTCTAATCTTTTGAAGGAACAAAAGAGGTATCAGTCATAGATATAACTTTCTGATCTAATTGCCATCTAGTTTAATTAAACTGGTTTAATATATGTTTTTCTGTCTGAATGGATTCTCAGCTCAGCTAAGGAAAACTTCAAATTTTTTACCAAGTATCTGGCTACGTTCTCCGGTGAGGATGCAGACTGTATGGATGAGGCGAAGGAACAGGCAGCTTACACAATTATTGAGTTTGTCAAAGCATCTGACATGTTTCAGGTATATATCTAAGTTTACTCGGGTACCAACATAATGTTGTCATGGAAGTTTTTTATTCATGAATAGTGTAAACCTGTCTTATTCTTTAAGACATTGTTCTGACACTTGCAGTGCACTCTGACGTATTCATATTAAGCAAATAGTATATGTTGATTGGAAACTAGGTTATCTGTGATTTGTGCTGTAACTTTAGAATATGAGCGATTCTTACCTTAAAAATAGTAGTTAAGGAAAGTAAATAATTTTCCTCGTTGAAATACATGTTCTGCTGAAGTTAAAAGGAGAATTAAGTTGTGAAACCCTAACTTTAGATTTGTAGGGACTTTATAAGTGAAAAGACTGCGAGGGCATATGTGGGTTGCAACTGCATATACCTATGCCATTGTTTTTGGGGAGTAGTAATTACTACACAACTTATCAGCAGGGAGTGTGTTCTCTTTTAGTTTGATGAACAGGCGACTGACCATTTATAGGGTCCATAACCAGCTCAGCAGCAGCAAAAAACTAGAGACCTTTAGTATAGCGGAAGTTTTGTAGTTGTACACATATGCTGTCAGTATCCAACAAGACCATAATGTTAGTTTTTTTATTGTAAAGTCTGTTGGGCATTTACCTCAGAATGGCTTACATGCTTTTGATTGCCTTTCTGTATCATAACTACAAAAGTAATGATGCGACAGTAAACATTTATACGAAAGACAATGACACAAAAAGGTGGACATTTGAGCAATTAAGTTACATAGACCATTATAGATGCAATTGTACATATTCTTCATGCCTTTAATACTTTTGATGGTAGTCTAATTTTTATGTTTGTCTTTAGTTTATTGTAGGTTTCCTGTTTCTGTTTACATACTTTTACTCTGTGACTAAATTGATCTTCTTGTTCAATTATCATGCAGTGTGATCTGCTTGAGATGCTAGCTATAGCACAATTAGAGAAAGACGCCAAGTATGCATCGATACATCAGCTTCTAAAGATATTTATTACCCAGAGGTTGAATGCGTACTTGGAGTTTTATACAACAAATTCTGCATTGCTTGAAAGCTATGGTGATTACCAGTATCCTATTTGAATATTTATAGTGAGTGAGTTATTTGTGTTCTTGTTTCATATTTGAAGAACTGCGTTTTTGGCATTGTTTAGGTCTGGTCCATGAAGAATGTATAGCAAAAATGAGGTTGATGTCTTTAGTGGATCTTGCCTCTGATGAATCAACTCAAATTCCTTATTCTGTAGTCAAGGACACTCTGCAGGTACATACACTAATCTTGGTTCCGCCTGTTTTACGTAGTTGTTAAGTATTTTGAATCTGGGACTGATTACAGATAGAGGATGATGAGGTGGAATCATGGGTGGTCAAAGCAATTACTGCAAAACTAATTGATTGTAAAATCGATCAGATGAATCAAGTTGTTATTGTCAGGTGTGTAAAAACAGTGATGTCTGCTTTTTTTCAAATTCATTGGTGTTTATCTCTGGATATCATTATCACTAATTTATTGATTTATATTTTGTGTAGCCGGTACACTAATCGTGTTTTTGGGCCGTCTCAGTGGCTTGCTCTAAGAACAAAACTGACAAATTGGAGGGTAAAGCATCCTACTTTTTGGCTCAATCATTTCAGTCAAGTGTGTGTGCGATTTTTACAGACTTGTGTACAAAACAAAATTTGTTTTTCAGGGTAACGTTGCAAGTGTGATAACGACTATTCAAGCAAACAAAGTTGCAGAAGAAGGAACTCAGTTGATGCAAGGTTTGATGATACGTTAGAGATTTTTGTTCATTCTTTTTGCTAACCGTTATCAGCAATCTTTATCATTCAAGACCAAAAGTGCATACGCAGAAGTCTTGTTACCTGTTGCGTTTACTTGAATTATGATTCCGGAAATTTTGCCTATTATTTTGAGGTCTATTTTTACCTTCTTTCACTTGAACATGTACTGTAACTTTGCTTTAGCAATTGAATTTCCTTATTTCGATATAGGTGTCTACTTGGTATAAAAAAGATTCAAGCTACTTTGTTATGGTCTTCAAATGTAATGAATGTTGGGCTGTACACGATGTTTATGTTTATGTATATGGAGTAGGCATAAAATCTTCACCAGCAACGTCAAACTAAAAATATTGTGTTATGATGGATTGCTTTATTACAGTTCATTATTTTTGACTCTCATATAATTTGATTTTAGTCAAACAAAAAAGTATGTAATCATCTTTTGTTACCTTTTAGGAGGGATACAAATATAACTTTTCCAAAATCAATCAAGACCCTTCAGGGTAATTCAGTATTATTTAGGGTTTATTATAATATACACGACGGCACAAACATTTGTCACAAAAATCGTCAACATGGTAACTTCGTCACCTTTATAATATCATCTTTTGTATGCTACAGTATATGTTAACAAATCTATAAATAATAGTAAATAAATGTTGGTTGTTTTTATGTTATGTCATTGCAGCCTTCACACAAAACATTCATGATCAAGAAGAAGCTAGGAAAGAAGATGAGGCAGAACAGACATATTCCTCGTTGGTTCGCGCTTCGTACTGACGTTTGCAAGTCCCCCATCAAGTACAATGTGAAGCGCAGGCACTGGCGTCGCACCAAGTTAGGCTTTTAAGTCAAGGGTTTTATGCTTAGTTGTGGAATATGGGGTTTAATACATGGTTAATGAGGAATCTAGTTATTATATTTTGAGTTATGGTTATGTTTTAAGGATTTAAGTTTAGTTTTCACGTTAAGTTAAGTTTAGGGTTATGTTTTATGGTTTTTGTTGTTGAAAGGCTGGTTTTATTATGCGAAAGATGGTCTAGTTGTTAGTTAAGTGATCGATGTTCTGTTTTATGTTCTAGTTTTTGAGATGTTATGAAATGAAAAGTATGTCTTTTGATTAAATTTGTGTGATTTTGTTTTGAAGTTTTGGTATATTTTTATTGTATGCTTTATTATTGAGGGGAGGATCAAGGATGTGAATTTGCACAAATTGTTCATTAAGACGTCGTCATTGTATGTAATTGGGCCGGAATCTAAGACCATTATTCTATCAGTACATGTTTATCGCGTACAACGCTCATAATCAGGATTCAACATGCTAAATGCTCTCTGCATTTCATTTTTGGATGTTGATATTGTCCATGTGTGGAATTTTTGTTCAACTAATTCTGTCATACAAGAATTATAACTGAGGCAGAGTTGGATCAGTTCTGCTATGCAATCAAGAGTTGCAATAACAATACAATATGTAGGTTTTGAACATAAACTTCTATTTTCCAAATTGTGATCTAAAATGATCCAGTCTGTTTCACTGTTTCAGCAAGCATAAAAAAGGGGTCATGAGAGTTCGTGTTGTGGTTGTGGTGAATGCCTAACACCCAATACCGTCTTCCACGGGTTATGGGTCCCAATACCGTCTTCCACGGTTTATGGGAGAGAGGCTGCTTCTGGTTTTTACCAAAGGTAGAAAAGAACCTCCGGCCTTGCAAGGAGTGAGGATCGAACCCTTGACCTCTGTCTCAAGAGGCAAGGGTGATAACCACTTGATCCAACCTTGCTATGATTTTAAGAAACTTTTTTCAATGGCTCAAGAGGCAATGCCTAACGTCCTGTATAATAATTTTAAGAAACTTTTTTCAATGGCTCAAATGAGTTAAGTCCTCTTTGAATTAGGTCTGGAGAATCTTCTCCGGAAGGTCTTGTAGACACTTTAGATTAAATGGCGCTTAGGCTACAATGCAGTATGTGCAGTACTTAAACTCAGCTAGCAACTGTATTCATATGGTGTATAGCTCTTTGGAAGACTTAAACGATTCTTCAATTGCATTACAATATGTCAAACTATACGCATACATAAGTGAGAGATGGTATTTATTATGAATGTAGTGTGATTATTTTGGTACATCCAAACCTTCTTGATCCAAAGTATCCAATAACTCTTGTATATTACTCACTCACCAAGTTGCCGACAAGCTCTTCCGTCGTAGACTTGATCACCAAGTTGTTTTTAGACTACACTTCTATAATAACCATGTGCTGTCTTTGATTTTCACCACAATGTAAGGATAATATATCAGTCCAAAACAATACCAATCAGTTTGATCACCTGGTAAGCAAATTTCAGATTCCATAATGCGCATTAGCTATCTGGCAGCGAAGCACTTGTTATGTTTTACTGTACTTGTTAATTACAGGTAAAACTATTAATCTCAAAAAAGTATAATGCATCCAAATTTCCTTTATTGAACATAATTCTGAATTTTTTCATACAGAAACCAATGTAACGACTTTGATAAGCTAGTTTGTTGTCAACAAAGAAAGAGGCATATCCTCTGCATAAAATAAAACTATGATTTGCTATTTTGCTAGTTGATGTGATACTAGTCAGCCTGCAGCAGAATGTGTTACTCGTCTTTATAAATTACTAGATCTTCCTTTTTAACTAGTTAGTGACTTTCATATCGAAAGTAGCAAATTAAGTCAACCACCAGACAAACTTCTGATATAAAACTAGTTAGCTCCAACTGAGTCATGAGTAGCAATTGCATCTCGTCTGACTAACTATCCCAAATGTGTAACGGAGGTTATACTAGCAGCGCTGTTGTCATTCCTTGGCACTAGACTTGCTACCAAAGAGGTAACCCGGTGGGAGCAAATGATCTTGGTCGGAACTTGGTAGCATATTCTGGCAAGAAATGAGTGCAAACTAGTTAGGAATATTGTTAGAATATGATATTCATTAAGTCAACATTTATGTTCTACAGAAATCTAACAACATCAGTACTCATGTGTCATTTTTTTGGGTATGTAATATTCATTGATACAAATTTTACATGGGCCATTCATTTTCTGGCCCATTTTGGTCTGTCTAAGTCTAAGAGAGTATCAGTGCAAAAATAAGTCCAAATGATGTAACATGATCAGGAAAACAATAAATGTATAAATCCTGATGATGTAACATGACACTTTATATAGGCAAAAGATCTTGTACCTTAACCGGGGACGATTTTATGACTCATCAAAAGATTGCAAATGGTTCAAGAATATCTGTTGACTCATATTGGTCATCATTGTTGTTATTTGTTAAAGTAGAATACAATAGAGGTGGAAATTGCGTAGAAAACAAATAGAAATTATCCTTTGTTTTCTTTGAGCCGCGACTTTTTCATATACTTATATCATCTATCTACAATATAACCCACAATGTCTTCAACGAAACTTGAACTAACAGATTTTTGGTTGGTGAGCACACTTACAGACCACCAGACCAAACGCCGTGGCCACTCAATAGTCATATGAGTTTGCAGAAATTAAGTTAACATCCTATTAACAAATGTTTATGGGTTTAAACCCTGAACATGCTAAGCTAATAATCAAACCTTTAAGTCGCTTACGATAACTTAAAAGTTAACATGATGAGATTCCATTGATATAAATTATCGACTGCCCGTATTATTTCTCAATCATTAATTTCAGTTGATATGATTGTGAATTTGTGATGACATTAAAAATGCAGTAAAGCATGATGAAAACAACAGATTTCATATGATGATACGCTTTTACGTTATTCATAAATCTTTTTGATAGGATATTGCAACTATTAAAATCCTGTCTACTAGTAATATGTATAAAGCTCCTAATGAATCCCCATGGTATATATTTTCAGTACCACACATACAAACTTTTATCGTAGATCCACTATTGTTGGGATAAAGCCGTAGAATACCAACGAACTTTTCAAAATTTATCGATTTGGTACGTGTACTTCAAAAATTATCGATTTGGTACGTGTACTTTTATAAAGTGTTCTCATTTGCACATTTTGATGATGTGTCATACGTGATAGGCTGACACATGGCACATCAATAACGTGACACATCATCAAAATGTGCAAATGAGATTACTTTATGAAAGTACACGTACCAAATCGATAATTTTTTAAGTACACGTAACAAATCGATAAATTTTGAAAAGTTCATTGGTATTCTACGGCTTTATCCCACTATTGTTTTAGTTTCTTTTAGAAAAGGTACAGTATGACATCTCTCGCACGTCTCAATTGAACTTGGATCTTCTTGTAGATATATATGTCACGCCACGCGCTACTATTAAGGGGGCATGCAGCTATTAGTTACAACGTTCTAGTCTAGTGACAGTCGAAACCAATAACAAGTTTGTCATGATAATATACAACTAGACTTGAAAGTTTTTATAAATTTTAGCCCGGTCTAAGAAACAAATGACAAAGACATGTAGAATGAAAACATAAAAAACTTAACATATCTGAAATGGTTTGTTTTTTAATAAATGTGAAAGAGTACGGACGGTGGATCCTGATCATGATGCTGAATTTCAAGATGATCATATCCATCAGAAATATATCAGAGCATTAAGTTAACATAACATTTTGTCAGAAAAGGATTCTTCATCCCCACAGCCCATGAAAGCTACAATACAAAACTCCAATCAATGGAATCTCATCCATGTGCATGTTTCTCATCCCATTTTCTAGCTCTTTTCAGGGCCGGTTCTGAGTTTTCGGATGCCCTGGGCAAGCCGACTAAAATATGCCCCTTGTAAGTTTGTTTCGCTTCGTGACTAGCTTGTTTTGCTCAGTGACTAGCTTATTTACTTACTTGTTCATCTATTGGGTTAAAGCTTCTAGTTTTGTCCGGTGTGTTTTTAAGATCAAGGTTATTTGTGAATAAGACAAAAAATTGTAAAATCATAATCTTTTCGTTCCATATTAATAATTAATTTTCTTTTTTTTTGATGTCTAAATTTAGTTATCGTTAACTAAAAATAGATATGAAAGTTTAGAATAAAAGTTACTTATATTACTCTTTATTAAAATATTAATACACTTTCAAAAAATGAAATGAGAAATAATAAAATTGTGTTTTTTTAAACAATGTTATTATTCGAAGACATAATAATTTAAAGCAAAGAGAAGTTTAAGATTTAGTAATTTTTTTTTGTAACTAAGAATTTACATGATTAGCCGGGTTATACTCGTTCAAATAATAACTTTGAGATGAAAATTGGATAGTGTGTAAATTAAAGGACCAAAAACATTGCAGTCTAAAACTAAATGGAATTCGTTTTTTAAAGAGTTCATATAATTCATTTGTTTTTGTTTTCTAAAAGAAAATAAATATAAACTTTTCAACTAAAACTATACAATATACAATGTACAATGTATATTGCTACAAGTCAACTACATATATTGTTGTAAAGTAAAAAAAAATGACTAAACTTTATTAACCTACCCTTGAGCCTAGATAAAGAAAAAACAAAAAAAAATCATGAAAGATAAAGCGTAGCAATCTATGGTCTATATCACACAACAAATCATCTTTTTCTTTTCTTTTTCTCTTCTTCTTCTTTCTTACTGCTCCTCCATTCGTTTTTCGTGTTCTTCTACACTGTTATTTTTTTCTTCACCAAAAAATGAACCTAAATCTGATGCCCCTAGAATTTTGATGCCCTGGGCCGTCGCCCACTTCGCCCAGTATTAGGGCCGGCTCTGGCTCTTTTATACAACTTATATATATATGGTATATACCGATCATTATATTTGTATATTTATTAGGGAATAAATATGCCCAAGCACGGTTTGTGAGCTTTGGATTCACTAGGGTTTACTGTAGCTAGTAATCTATAAATATTGATCAATAATAAATCATAACTAACGGGGTTTTCATTGTAACAATTGTCACATTTGTGTGCAGAAAGAATCAAAGAATCCTTAAAGAGTACTTTGTTTAAACAAGCTTAATTTAAGGGTTTATTAGCTTAATGATTCCGGTGAAAGTTAAGTAGAAAAGGCGCGCTTTTCGGTTTTAAATTGTGAAAACTGCCGTTTCAAAAAGTTGTAGCTTTACTTAGTGTAGGAATTTGATGTGGTGTATAAATGGTTTATAATCTTGATATCAATCTGAATCGTGTAATCACTTTCAAATTAAAGTATTTCGACCCTATATGCCTCGGTTTCACGAAATCCTTAATCGGATAAGACAGATTGGCAATTGAAATCTAAGGCACGAGAAATCAATCAGAAAAAACTGTTGAATATTATATGTTGTTCTATTTCCAAATGAAACCATAATCTGGTTATATATAACCACCGAAAAGTAGTTATTTTCGGTTATTAAGTAACCACCAAAAAGTAGTTATGTTCGGTTATTTAGTAACCACCGAAAAGTAGTTATTTTTGGTTATTTCACAACCATCACAATGGTTATTAAAAACACATGTAAGTTATTTTCGGTTTTGGCAGATCTAAATAATATTATTTTTTGTATACTGCCCTTTGACCCTGCATCTTTATTGAGGCGGTATCAAGCTAACTATGACGAGTGTGCACTCCGCACCTCCTGAATCGTCTTGAGCTAAACTTGCATAAGACCATTGGTCTCAAGTAAAACACAATTACCTAAAACGATAGTTGATAACACTAAAATTACCAACATTCCTCCCTTATTTTAGTGTAATCCTTAATTGACTAAAATACACAAAACAAACCAAACTCGTGCATTAATAAAAATGTCACTATGGATTGAATTTTCACTTAGAATATTACACATTTCAGAAATTCAAAAATCAAGGTGTCGCTTAGGATTGAACCCTTCAATTCATATGAATACCTGAAGATAATATACACATAAGTTACTGTAATATTCTAAAGTTTATAAACTTGACACTATTATATAGCCATGTGTTCATCTCCTTTTATGAGCATATAAAAGCCAAGTCCAAAGCTTCTTGAAGCGGCAAAACTTCATGCTCACATAAGTAGTTCTTTTATTCTTGCATCTGCACATGCAATTTTTCAAAAGAACTATTAAGAAGTTAAAATTCAACCTAACATAATCTGCAGAACCGATCACATACCTTAAGATGATTGAGTTGAATGTGCTCCAATCACTAAAAATGAGCTTTCCACATTGAATTCAAACGTTAGCTATGAGGGAATTGGATGTCTCATCATTAGAGATCTCGATGGACTTTAATCCCATCCCTATAGCCGACTTGTGCACTAAATCTCGGGCTAATCCTTTTGTCAAGTGATCCGCCAAGTTTTGTTGAGATCGAATAAAATCCACAAAAATCACTCCATTTGTAATGAGCTTACGAACCATACTGTGTCTAACACCTAAGTGTCTAGACTTTCCATTGTATACTTGACAATATGCCTTAGCCAAAGTGGCTGCACTATCACAATGAATAGAAATAGGAGAAATTGGTTTTGGACACAACGGAATCTCATATATCAGATTCCTCAACCATTCTGCCTCTTTGCCAGTTGCAGCTAAAACTACAAACTATGCTTCCATTGTTGAGTCATTAATACAAGTTTGCTTCTTTAAAGCCCATGAAATGATACCTCCACCAAGCAAAAATACCTAACCAGTTGTAGAAGTATGGTCTTCTGAATTATTTATCCAACTTGCATCATAATATCCTTCTAAAACTGAAGGAAACCCAATATAAGATAAACCATAATCCATGGTTTTCTTTAAGTACTTAAATACTCTCATTATAGCATGCCATTGACAAGTACTAGGATTACTAGTGTACCTACTTAATTTACCCACAATATAAGCAATATCTGGTCTTGTGCTTGTCTTAGCATACATCAAGCAACCAATTGCTCTAGAGTACTCAAGTTGATCTACAGCCCTGCCTATATTAGGCATAAGTTTGATAGTCGGATCCAAATGAGTGCTGACTGGACAACAATCATCACATTTAAACTTCTTGAGTATTTTCTCAATATAATGTGATTGAGTAATTGTTATACCCTTATCCTCACGTTTAATCCTTATACCAAGGATTACGTCAGCCTCCCCCATGTCCTTCATGAAGAAATTTGATGACAAAAACTCTTTTGTTTTATCCACTTGATCCTGATCAATCCCAAAGATTAACATGGCATCAACATATAAGCAAATGATTACTCCATTACCGGATTTATCAAATTTGCAATATGCACACTTGTCAGACTAGTTTAGTACAAACCTACTAGACAAGACAACCTCATCAAATTTTGATGCCACTTTTTTTTGGAGCATGCTTGAGTCCATATGATGATTTAATTAATTTACACACCTTATGCTCATTTCCAGGCATAAAAATCCTTCCGGTTGCTTTATATATACCTCATTTTTCAAATCACCATTCAAGAATGCTGTTTTGACATCCATTTGATGAATCACTAGATTATAAGTTGTTGCTAAAGCAATCAATAATCTAATTGTAGATATTCGAGCAACAGGAGCATAGGTATCGAAATAATCGATTCCTTCCTTTTATTTAAAGCCTTGGATAACCAATCTAGCTTTAAACTTGTCAATGGTTCCATCAACTTTCATCTTTCTTTTGAAGATCCATTTGCAATCCAAAGGTTTGCAACCTGGTGGTAAATTAGATAAAATCCATGTATTATTTTTTATAATTGAATCCATCTCATCATTGATTGCTTCTTTCCAGAATGCAACATCACGAGATTGCATAGCTTCATAAAACGTTCTTGGATCCTCTTCTATACTGTAACAGTAAGAATATTGAGGTCCAATCTCATCTCTTGATCCCTCAACTAAATATAGCTGAAAATCATATCCGAAATATTTATCTACTCTTGCTCTATTACTCCTACGAACTGTAGGAGTTTCAACCGGAGTTTCACCAATTTGATCTTCATTTGAACTTGGCATCAGACTTTTAGGTCTAGGTATTAAAGTGAATCATTTTAGTGGAAACTAGAAGGAGGGGGGGTTGAATAGTTTACAGGTTTGTTTTACGTTTTAAAAGTTTGCTTTCAAAATTCTTAGATTCAAGTTGTATGTTTAACCAATCAACAATATGAATCAATAATGTAAATATCTAAACTAAACTAAATGACAATCACAACAATATATAAAGATATGAGAGAAGGAACAATCAAACCAAGATTTATAGTGGTTCGGCTACGAAGCTCTTCTTCGCCCTACTCCACTCTCCGAGTATCCTACTCGAGATTTCACTACGTCAACAAGCTCCCTTCAGGCGGAAAAAACCGTTTACACGTTGCTTACGTTATTTTTCAACACTAAGATAAATGTCGAGTCCTAATCTTAGCTAGAACCAATCTACCACTTCACAAACACTATACACTCACAAGATCACTATTAGCAGATTTACCTCAATCCGAATCACACAATTACACAAGAAAATTACAATAGAGATTTGATACTTAGAAGAAGAGAGGAGAGATCACTATATAACAATTCGTTTCTTGGCAAATACGAATGTTCTTATCTTGCACTTGATAGAAGAATGATAAGGATGAGATGAGATTGGATCACTTGAAACAAGATCTAAGAATGTTAGTGATCAAGAGATTTAAAAAGAGAGAAAAAAGGTTTTTAGAGAGAAAAATTTATCTGAAAAATTCGTGCAAAGAGGGGTATTTTTCAGCTAGGAATAGAGCAGTATTTATAGGCAGGAAATCCCAACGGACACTGCAGGCTTCCCGGCGTCCAGATATATCTAGGCCTCCAGACGCTATAATGGGGCCGCCCAGTAGACTACGCTTCTGTTTTTGTCTTTTTGTGGGGAAGGTTGTATATGTTATGGAACCTTTCATTTTGGGGGGAAAATTTGAATTTCAAATTTATGTTTTAAATAAAACTTTTCTTATTATTAGAAAATATCAGTGTTGTAAATATCGGCCTTGGCGGCCGATATATCACTGATATATCGCTTATCGGTGGTCAACCGATACGTTTTTTCATTTATCGGTAAAAAATCGGTTTTGGTCAAAATTGGCCCTTTTTTTTTGGTATTCTGATTTTCTTGATCATGATTTAATAAAAGTATACAAAACTGAATTAAAACCACACATAATGTATATTTTACAACATATACATAAGATATATAGTTAAAAATAATAAGAATATTAAAAAACTTATAATTAGATATTTTTTGCAGAATTCCTTTATAATTTAGGGTCTCTGCCGAGAAACTGATATATCGCCGCCAAGACCGATATATCGCTTAAAGGGGGTCGACCGCCGAGGCACCGCCGAGGCACCGCCGAGGCACCGCCGGGCGATATTTACAACACTGGAAAATATTTTGTATATTTATTTTTGTGAAAATACTTTTGTAAAAATATGATGGTTAAGAGAAAAATATTTTCTTGATCACTAATTATGCTTAATGATTTGTTTGTCCATACCTTAAGTGATTACTAATCTTAGAAATGAATTTTACATTAAGACTTTGAAAACGTTTATTTTTTATACGTAAACGTTTTAACATTTGTTATATATCAAAACATGAGAGGTCGAAAAATATAAAGATCGTTTTTAGACACGTTATTTGTTATTAACACATCTCCCCCTTTTTGATGATGACAAAAATAAACTCATTTTGTATAAAATTATAGTTTCATTATTAATGATTTCGTCCATTTCTCCTCTTTTGTTGAATTCAAAAAGGATGATCTCGAATTGTTGTAAGAAAGAAAGAAGTAACTATATCAAATCTACCTAGTCGTGTGAGAGGGGAGTGGGGCAGCCCCGCAGTGATATAGGTTGGTGGCCGCGCAAGATCGTACTTACGAAGGAGGCTGTTGATTGCCGACAAAACAAGGTTAGAGGTACAAGTGCATGACAATATTCTCAACTAGTAGCAAGAAGGATGGGGGGGGGGGGGGGGGGGTGGGGGGGGGGGGATGGGGGGGGGGGGGGTGGGGGGGGGGGCAGGGGTGGGGGGGGGGGGGGGGGGGGGGGGAGGGGGGGGGGGTGGGGGGGGGGGGGGGGGGGTGGGGGTGGGGGAGGATTGGGGGTGGGGGGGGGGGGGGGGGGGGGCAATTCTATGCGAAGGTAAACCAAAAGGAATCTTCAGTCATTACTTAAGAAACGTCATACAAAGAAGCATACACCATATAGATTATTAGCTAAGGTCTAACAAAGAAACATTCATTCATACATTACACCAAAATCTAAACATACTACATAAGGTAGATAAATTTTACATGACATAAATCCTAGATGATCCCCGAGTCATAGGAAATGACTTTGAGCAAAAGGGTTAGAGTGACCAATTATGAGGTGATATGACCTAGTTTTCGAAGGTAATGGATAAAGTGAATTCATGATGAGGTGATAAATTCTCAATGTGACAAACATGAGGTTGCATCTCAGCCCGAATAGAAAAAATAAGATTGCGGTTGTGAAATCAACAAAGACAAGTTACCATGATATCATGATAGTATGAAGTAGCGATAGGGACTCATGAGAGGGAGATTGAGGGGTTTGGTTGTGGTGAAGTGGTGATGGAGGTAGCAAGAATGTGATCACGAAGAGTGATTGTGACAAGAAAAAGATAATGTCCAAGAAGGATGAACTTTATATGGAATGGACTGTGAAGGTCTTGGAGGTGCATCCATGACATTTTCAAGAAAAGGATTGGATGGTTGAGGAGAAGGTGTATCATTAGAAGTAGGAGGTGAGGATTGAGGTTTTGATTTAAATGAGGAAGAGGTAGTTCCAAAAGTGGATGAAGTATCTTTGGAGGATGGAGTTTTCGATGGTGCATTTGGTGGAGAAGGAGAAGAGGATGTTGTTATGGGAGAAGGTGTGGTGGTGACATCTTCATCACTAGAAATTTTAACAAATAGTTGTCTAGGAGGAATTATGGTTAGTTTGATTTTTTTGGAAGGGTTAGAGGAAGAAGCTTGAGTGGAATCCATGGTAGGATGGTTTGAAGAAGATGAAGATGATAAGAAGAGTGGGAAGGATAGCTTATTTAATTAGGAAGCATAGGATTGAAGAGGCAAAGCACGAGGATTAAGAAAATAGATTCCAAAAGTAGTTTAGCAAAATGCAGAAAGTATAGTTGTGTCTAGTAGAGAGGATAGTCAACTACACAGAAAATCAGGTGGTCATAGTAAAATTCTCATGACTCTGATGGTTGTCCCATAAATATATGGCGGTCCTAGATATATTAGGGGGCCGCCCAATATTTATGGGGTCCGTTTTCTGGAGGAGCAAAATTTTTCATATTTTCAATTTTTTGTAAAACATGTCTAGAAAAAGTTTTCTAATGACACCCTTTTGCAGTCAATCCTATTTTACCAGGGATCATCTAATATCTAACAATCAAAATCATAAAATTGACTATCCTAAATTTTACTAAATAACCACATATAGGTATATGAACTAAGAGATAATCATGCATAATATAAGTAACCATATTGTATCAAGGTGCATGCAAACAAGTGTTTAGGATGATAAAAATAAAATGATCATCCAAGGCAAGTTATATTGCCCGTACTATGTTTTAAGTTATTACTAAATAGCATAATTTTAAGTACTTAATCATAATAAGGTAGTAAATAATAATTATAATGTCTTATAGCAATTTTTAAAATTGCTCACTTCTTTATGTTTCTCCACAAGTTTCTGAGGCCTTTCCCGGTTGACCTTAATCCACCACGATGCTCATCTCGTATCTGAACTTGATGGTTGATGATTTTGGTTTGGCGGGTATAAAAAGGTTCCATGTGAGGGTCAATGTTAGGTGGGTTTTGAAAGACTTGAGGGACGTCGTTTGTTAGAGAGTTAACAAAGCGAATGAGGGAAGGAGTGCTTGCACGCGAGGTCCCTTCATCATTCCCATCATCATCATCGTTAAGATAAGAGGAGGATGGTTGATCAAAGGCGGAGGAAGAAGAAGTGGAGTGACGACCTCTTCTTGTGTCATGATCCTTTCTAGTCTTTCGCTCTTGTTGAGCGGTAAGAGGATTTATGACACGATCGTACAAGACATAAGACTCGTTGAACAACTCAGGATTCTAACTAATGACGGATTTAAACAAACGGGTTAATAGCATACCATACGGTAGAATTAACCTTGATTGTTTAATGACCCACTTCATTCGTTTTGCCATATAATAGGTGAGATAAAACTTTTCGAAGTTTGCAACACAATAGAGCATGTAACAAAGACACGTGGGAACATGGTCCTGATTACCCCCCAGACTGAAAACATTTTCCCGGATAATTTCTTCTAAAGGCTTTAGGGTTGGCACAATTTCACAAGTGAGAATTTGATGATCATGAACATCAATTTCTTGCTCATGACGGATGCGACGGACTTGAACTTCTCGATCAATTCGAATATACGAAATGATGTCATCAGGAGAAGGATGGTTGGTTTGATATGGACCATCCGTAGGGACACCATATGCCAACTCGTCAAGTGACCACTTTTCGGTAAAGACGCAAGCACCCTCACAAGGTATGTCAAGAATTTGAGCAAATTCTTCAAGCGAGTAAGAAAAAAATTGATTTTGAATCACAAATTCGATGAACATTTGACCTTCGTCTGAATAGTTTATTTGATATTGACTATAAAATTTAAGTTTGAAGCGAGGACAAATTTGGTCATTAATTTCATGGAGAAACTCAAACTCAAGAAAATGAAACAAAGACCGAACATAGTTTAGATCCGCAAAGTCCTCAAAAACCACCCGACCCTCATGAATGTAGCGACTTTCAAGTTTTCTTAATCTTTCTTTTATAGGTTAACGGAATTCATGTGAAATCATTGGGATATATTGTCTTGTATTTTTATGGTCTTCGGATGATTTGCGAGGCATGTTTACCTAGAAAGAAAGTATTGAAGTCACATTCTATTATCATCTACTTGTAATATTTTTTGGACATTGTTTCTTGTGTGTGCCTAATTGTGACAAATGTAGAGTAACGATTAACTCAACCTAAAGATAAAATCCTAAGAGTTAATCCAAACGCTCCTTAATTTGATTTTGCTGATCCAAACATGTTGAAAAATACATATGAATTATGTATCTCGACCTTTGTTCAAGAGATCATTATGCATGTGTTTAAAAACGTTTTTAAGTTGTATTAACAATGCATAACAATAATTTTAGTATGTTCTTAACGTGAGTGATGTGAAAATAAAATTGAGGTTTTGGTTCGAAATCAATTTTTTGACAAACTCACTAGTGTACGTAAATCCTATGTTTAAGGGAAGCATATTAGTTATACATTATATCCTAGTAGTCCTAATTGTACAAAATTTAAAGAAAAATGGAAAATACCTACTTTCAATTTTCGTGTTCATCATGAACTCTAGACTCAAATTGAAAGAAAATAGATGAAATGACTTACAATTGATGATGTTAGGAATGATTGTATTTGTTGATTCTATCTTCAATTCAAGTTTTAATGGTTGATTTTGAGTTTTTGGCTATTTTTTGTTCGTGTTCGTCGTTGCAGCAAGAGGAAGAGGTGTTTGTTTTTTATTTTTTATTTTTTTTATTAAGTGTAAATATTTTGTGTCTGCTAGTGGCGGTCCCATATCGATCAGGAGGCCGCCTGAAAAAGGTTAGGGGCCGCCTGAGATATGGGGGCCGCCCGTATTATAAAATTTTGGACTTTTAAATTTTATACACGAATTTACAAGAAAGAGTGACTAATTAATTTGCATTTAGCGAAAAAATATCCAACTAGCTTCAGATGAAGTAGTTAAATTGTCATGACGCGGAATGGAACGCGGACTAGAATCAAGAAAGAAGAAATAGAAGCGGACCAATATGATTTATGGAATGTGTTCCATCATTCCTAAACCATGACGTAGATAGTTAAACGATTCACGTTTAAGGGGTTTCGTAAGAATGTCAGCGATGTTGTCGACGGACGGCACTTTTTCGATTGAGATATGTCCTTTCTGGACATTATCACGAAGAAAGTGGTGACGAATTTCGATATGTTTTGTTCGAGAGTGTTGCACCGGGTTTTTGCTAAGGTCAATCGCGCCTTTATTATCGCACATGATTGGGACGTCGTCGAGTCTAACGTCGTAGTCGTTAAGAGCTTGTTTCATCCATAGTGCTTGTTGACATGCCTTTCTGGCGCTTACGTATTCGGCTTCGGTAGTGGATATAGCAAGAGCGGTTTGTTTCTTCGAGAACCAAGATGTTAAACAACATCCCATGAACGTACAAATACCACTAGTGGTCTTTTGGTCCACATAATCTCCCGCATGATCAGAGTCGGCATATACTATTGTTTTTATGCCGGTCCCCTTAGGATACCATAATCCTAAGTGCGTAGTGCCTTTAATGTATCAAAAGATAAGCTTAATCACTTAAAGGTGAGAGGTTTTGGGAGCCTCTTGGAAGCAGGCATAAAGGCAGACACTAAACATGATATCGGGCCTACTTGCCGTTATGTATAATAAACTACATATCATGCCTCGATACTTGGTACTATCTACCGACTCACACTCTTCGTCTTTTGTGAGTTTAGTATCAAAGGACATGGGGGTTTTCATTGGTTTAGATTCTTCTAAGCCAAATTTCTTAAGCATTTCTTTAATATATTTAGATTGATTAAAGAAAATACCATCTTTCATTTGTTTTATTTGTAATCCAAGGAAGAAGTTAAGTTCACCCATTATGCTCATCTCGAACTCGTCATGCATGATTTTGGCAAATTCATCACACATGTCTTGACAAATCGTGCCGAATATAATGTCGTCGACATATATTTGAACGATGATGAGGTTTGAACTTTTCTTATTAGTAAAAAGAGTGCTATTTACCATTCCCATTTTGTATTCATGTTTAATAAGAAAAGCTTTTAATCTATCATACCAAGCTTTGGGTGCTTGTTTAAGACTATATAAAGCTTTCTTAAGTTTATAAACATGATCCGGTTTTTTAAAGTCAATGAATCCTGGAGGTTGTGCCACATATACCTCCTTATTGATAAAACCGTTCAGGAATGCACTTTTTACATCCATTTGGAATAGCTTAAAATCTAAAGCACAAGCATAAGCTAATAGTATCATAATTGACTTAAGTCTAGCAATTGGGGCATAAGTTTTATCATAATCGATGCCCTCTTGTTGATTATAGCCTTGAGCAACTAACCTGGCCTTATTTCGAGAAACAATACCGTTCTCGTATAACTTATTTCTAAACACCCACTTAGTTCCTATGATTGTCATATTCCTAGGTTGTGTAACTAACTCCCAAACGTCGTTAGCAAAAAATTGATTTAATTCTTCTTGCATAGTGACTATCCAACTATCATCCGTTAAGGCTTCATTCACATTCTTAGGTTCTATAGTTGATATAAAACAAAAGAAGTTACTTTGGTTTTGGGCTTGTGATCTAAGGGTTCTTTTGTTAAGGTTTCCTTTGACATTTTCTAATGGATGGTTCCTAGATTCCTTAATATTGACTATTCCATCAATCTCTAAAGTTTCATCCTCAATGTCATTTTCTAAGTTTTTATTTTCAGTAACCATAATTGCTTATTCTTCATCTAAGTCATCATCTACCAAGGGTGATGTCTTAGAGGGTGGAGAAGTTTCATCAAATTTCACGTTGAGTTATTCTTCGACTTTCCTAGTATGTTTATTAAGGATGATGTAGGCTTTACTATTTTGGGAGTAACCTAAAAAGACACCTTCGTATGACTTTAAGTCAAATTTTGTTAGGTAGTCTTTAGTGTTTAAAATGAAGCAGTTACTTCCAAACACTCTAAAGTAATCAAGAGTAGGTTTCCTACCTCTCAAGAGTTCATAAGGTATTTTTCCTAGAATGGCTCATTTTACAAAACTCCTCAAATTGCACATCATTATCAAATTCTCTACCGTGGTCGGTTCTTATTGACACTATTGTACATCCTAATTGGTTTTAAATTTTCTTAATAAATATTTCGAATTGATCGAAGGTTTCGGTTTTGTCCTTAAGGAATCTAGTTCAAGTATACCTAGAGTAGTCATCTACTATGACTAAGGTGTAGCGGTTTTCTCCGTCACTCCGTACGGCGGATGGACCGCTGAGATCCATATGAAGAAGTTCTAGACATCTAGTTGTTGAGATTATATTCTTAGCTTTGTAACTAGCGTGAGCTTGTTTTCTAATTTTGAAAGCATCACAAAAATGTTGATCAAACCTAAGTCTAGGTAGGTTTCTAACTAAGTCTTTAGATGCTAATGATTGAATGAGATGCATGTTAGCATGACCTATTCTCCTATGCCACAACATGGAGTTTTCATCAATCCTTGCAAGACAAATTTTGTCTTTTGGCTTATTTCCTAATTTCATCACATATAAGCCTTTCTTCCTAATACCTCTACCTATAACTTTACCGTCCTTAGTAATTTTACTATCATGTTCAAGGAAAGTTACTCTACACTTATTATCACATATTTGTCTTACACTTAGCAAGTTAAATCCTAAGTTATCAACATGTTCTACATTATCTATATTGAGAGAGTCATTAGAAATTGTACATTTGCCAATGATGTTACCGCGAAGATTGCTACCAAAAATAACATTACCTTCATTGTATGCCTTGTAGCTTGAGAAGAGCTTTCGGTTACCCATCATGTGTTTAGATCATTTGCTATCATTTATCCATTCATCGGGTTCCAAGTCGACTCCAAGGCATATTTATTTATATAAGACAATAACTCTTACATTTGATCTCCAATATCTCATGGGTCCAAAGTTGTTAGCGCTAAACATCTCTTGCATTTGATGCAATTGATTGGGATGTGGAAATGAAAGACACATCTCCCATGGTATGTAACTTTGACGTTGGAAATTGTTCCAAGTTACGGGAAAGCCACGAGGTTGATTTTGTCGACCAACGTTCCTTTTTGGTTGCGGTGTCTTAGGGCGAGGATAATTATTATTGACTCTTCTAGGTGGTGGTTTTTTTTATCTAAAATCAGGATTATCCAACTCCGGGTTTTGACAATGGCTTATAAAATTGTTTAACTTCATTATCACTAGCAACGGGAACTTTGACATTGTTTACTATTATGTGTTTGGGTCTAGGACCCAAAATAGATTTTTGAAAAGACACACTTTTCTCAGATCCAGGCGTAGCTGCTGGCGGTCTCATAATTATTTTGGGGGCCGCCTTTACAATATGGGGGCCGCCCATATTTATGGGACCTCCATCAGAGGACGCCTTTTTCTGAGCTTTCACAAATTTATTTCTTTAGTTCCACTGGATGATGCTTCAAATGAACTAAACCCTAAACCTAATTTTTTACCAGAGGGTTTTTGATTACTTAACATTTCATTTAGACAATGTGTACTCTTTTTAAATTTATTTAATCTAATGGCTTCCTCTTTGAGTTTTTCATTCTCAATTTTAAGCATATGACATTTTACACATTCGAGATCAACTTTCTTGTTTTTCTCGAGTGTAGACACTTTTTCTTTTAGAATACTAAGTACTTTTTTTAAACTATTTCTAGTGGCTTTTAATCTTTTTTTAGTGATTATCTTTAAACTCTATGTAAATCGTAGAAGGGGGAGGGGTGAATACGTTTCTATTTAAAAACTTAAAATATTTAGTATCAAATTATCCATCAAGTTAGATGAAATATGATGAGTGTGAATAATACATCTATATCCACTAGAACATGTCATAGCAATATAAACTCAATCATAATGTTAACTTCTATCCATGACACAATCATCATCCAAACAGTATAAACAACAATCAACACACATATAGATCTAATGCAAATATAAATGTAAGGCGATAAGGTAAATAAAAAAGTAAAGTGAAAAGTAAAAGAAAGTGCAGTGGTTCGGTCATAAAGCACATCTTCGCCCTACTCCACTCCCCGAGTACCCAACTCTAGAGTTACTTCACTAGTCAACAAGATCCCTTTAGGTGGAGAAAAACCATACACAACTAAGCTTGCACCGATTTCTGACACTAAACCAAATGTCGAGTTCTAATCATAGCTAGAACTAATCTATCACAACTTATGTATTTTGAGGACTAAAATACTAACCGCATAACTTTACTTCATGACACAACTTCACTTCACGACACATCTTCACTTCACCACACAAATTCACTTCACTACACCTTGACACTAACATGATCAAACCAATCTAACTCTTTTTTCTATGATCACCATGATCTAACTATACTTTCTATGATCACCACGATCTAACAACTATACACACCATGGTTACCATGATCTAACTATTACATAAGTTTGGAATACATGGACTCGATCTATACATTATGAATATAATACATGTCACGAATGCACTAATTAAACTACATAACTTCGTATATTGATAATAACGAGAGTTATTCTCTTGCACTTAGAGAAATAAGCTTGAATCACTTGGAAACAAATTCTTAAGATTAAATGATCAAAGGAGTGTAGGTGATGTATAAACTAATTTTAGACAGAAAAGAATGAGTGCAAAAGGTGTGAAAATTAGTGGGGAGCAGTCCAGTATTTATAGGCAAACTGGGGAGCGTTTTTGTCTGGCCGACCTCCTTAATTCATGTGCCGGCCCCCTTAAAATTAAGGGGACCGCCCAGGCTGAGACGCTCCCTTTTTTGTCTTTTCTTGGGGAGGTTTTTTCTGGAACATTTCTAGCCGTTTTTAGGTAGAAAATTTGAATTCAAAATATTTATTTTGAATAAAACATTTCTTTTAAATACAAAAATATTTTGTAAAATTTATAAAAATGTTTGTAACATTTTATAAAAAATATGAGGTTGAATAAAAATTCCTTTGATCATAAAATAAATTAAGCATTTATTTATTCATACCTTAAGTGATTTACGTCGGGTGCAAACTTCATTGAAGCAGACTTGATACGTCGAGAGATGTTGTCGTATGAATGCATTGATGATTTGTGATCACGAGTAACTTAAGCACTTTACGTTATGTGTTATAAGTTACACGTTTGTCATCACCAAAACATGAAGAGAATGTATAGATTAAATATCGTAATATTTCTACCAACAATCTCTCCCTTTTTGATGATGACAAAATATGTAAACTATAACTCATAGTAAAATGTATAAGCTACTTGTTTACACTTCTTCTCCCCTCTTTGTCGAAGCAAAAAGGTGGACTCTTAGGCGAGACTTATACATCACTTTAAACCATGAACCAAGGAGGCGAGCCTGCATCATCCCCAATAAAGTCTTGCTCCTATCAACCCTGTTGAATCATCCCAAGATATCTACTTTGACATTCGAGCACCCCTTAGCTTATTGCACTCCTATGACACTTGCATTCCATGTATATAGACTCTAGAGGATCCATGGATCAAATTTTTTGCAAACTCTTAACCTACATCAAGGGTTAGTTTCGTGCAACATAATATATATATATAGAAGCGATATTAAAGGGTTGAAATACACATATCAAGAAATGTGTAGATTCATAACGGTTACAACTCCCTCTCGGTGTATGCTCCCCCTTGTTTGGGGCACCAAAGAATCAAGCTACGGAAGTGTGCTACAATTTTTTTTTTGTAGAAAAGTGCACACATATATAATAATGATGATAGCTATATATATCAATGCACTAACAGGGAACAAGACATGCATGTCTTAGATATATGCACTCTAAACTAGGACATTTTAAAAGAAAAATTAAAACCTAGACATACGACGTATACTTAAGACATGAGAATATTTAGGAACCAATGATAAGGTTCGACCGACACATGCTTAAGACTTGACCAACATCCTTTGGTATAATACCAACTTTAATAAACGAGAACAAAATTTGTTTATTGATTGACATACTATTATTATGAAAATGACTTCTTCCAAGATGTTATTTGGATAAAGAGTATTAACGTATTTTGATCAACACGTTCCTTATGGTATCATCATCTAACCAAGATGATGATGTGGATTTAAATAGACTAAGGTTTGTATTAAGAGATTCCTAAATCCTCAAGGTTTCTTTGTTAAGCATTATGTATGTTTTTCATGTTTGAGGTGTTTAAGGATAAAAATTATCGTAAGACTTTAGGTCGAACTAAATGTTGATAATAAGGATGATTTATTGAAGAAACATAAACGAAGAAGGATGAGCATGAATAGAAGGGGAAAATGTTGACTATAGGTTTGTTAGGTGTTTTGTTGGTTGTTAATGTTGACGAACAAAGGTAAAAATGTGAAATGAGGTAGTAGTTCTTTCATGGTGAAAGAAAAATGAAAGACACGACAGTGTGATGACTCAACAACACTTGAAGATTGAATATCTTCTTTGTGTTCTTCACTTGCTAGAAAGTGGAAATGATTAGATGATAAGACGCATTTTATTATGAAATTCACTTAAGTTTTGACAACATAGGCACACATGCTTATGAGTGTGAGACGCATTTTATTACGAAATTCACTTGACTTTTGACAACATAGGCACACATGCTTATGAGTGTCGGGAAATGAAGTCGAGACGCATTTCATTGCAAAATTCACTTGTGGAGGAATGGTTACATGGTGAATCTTCTTGTGAAGATGACTAGGTGGATAACTCGAGATTGGTAGTGGTAAGGATGACTCGGTTTTATATTGTTGGTTTTAGTGAATAAGAATCACATATGTGAGTTCTTGAGAGTATTTGGTTAAAGGATATATGTGAACATGTGTGTTTTCCCTTCCCTTTTAATTCGTGCTCATCCGGACATAAATTGTGGAATAAAAAGAATAAATGAAGAAAAATAAAGACGGAAGCGATGAGCTTGACAATGTAATGACGGATGACGATTAGCATATGATGAACTTCATCTACGAAGTTATGTAGCTCTTCTCGAGTATTGCGAATGTTCATAGAACAATCACACGATGAGGTACGAGGTTGTCTTAAAGGTGGTAGCGAAAATGTGGACGAAAGATATTAACCATCTATATAATAATAGAGGCACGATTAAGGTTTTTATGAAACGACTTAGACATGAACAATGAGTGACATTTTAATTTGCATTTCGCGAATTAAAAATGCTTAAACATTTCGGATGAAATGATTAAGTTGTCGAGATTTATCGGAATGTATTTAATAGTAACAAGACTATTAAAATGAGAATGACACGTTTATGAGATTTGTTTCATCATTCCTAGACCTAGACTTAAAAAGGTTCACGTTTGAGTGGTTTGGTGAATGTAATCGATGTTGTCTTTCGATGAAACTTTTTCAAAGAAGATATTTCCTTTTGGACATTGTCGTGAAGGAAATGACGACAAATTTTGATGAGTTTTCTATCCTAAGATCGATGGATAATGTTTGATCCTTATTGTGTATAAGATGAGCATGACGATAAACCATCGTGACATTCCTAAGGGGATGGAAAGGACTAACAGAAGTGATAGTACGTAGTCTTAAGGTATGTATGTTAAAGAGGCTACAAATCACTTATGTAGAAACTCGTAAGACCTTTGCCATATGAGGGTTAATGTAAGCTTTTAGCTTTAGGAAGAGCATTTTAACATATGTTGTTAAAAGGCTTGAATATGAATTTTCGGATATGACCTTTAATGTTTGCGATCGCAAGTTAAAGATACTTGAATATTACTGATGAAATATTTAAGTTACCAAACCTACTTGGAGGAGTGTTAGATATGTATCTAACTTTTCCTTGACGAAAGAGTGGATTATTTGGACGAATGCGAGATGATGATTAAGGAAATGTGTGGGTGAAGAATCAAGGAGATATAAGACCATTTTATGAATCTTTTGACTTTTTAGATTTGTGACACGGACGCGAAGAAAAATAATCTAGTGTGAGAAATTATATACCTAGATGCATAAGCCATATAAATATAGGCATATAAGTTTATCTAAGCATGCATCGACACAATAATCAACGAGATTAATGTGTAAGACTCAATGACATTTAAACATTAATTGTCATATATTAAGTTAATATAATGTAGGTGTACAATTAACACGCAAGTCATGTAAAATGACGCATACAAAATATGATAATTTTAAATGTAATCGTCATGTAAAACATGTTAGCATTTAGCATTTAGGAGCATGTGTCATTTAGTTAAACTAAGAAATATTTTATCTAAATTGCTAGAAGAAGACAAATGTCTTTATAGTGGACATGCATTTAATATCTAAGCAATTAAACATTGAGCATCAAGATCATGAAGACATATAATTACATTACATGGGAACAAGTAACTGTTGATCCCAAACCTAGATCGATTCCTTACCTTGTAAAGAGTATGTTACCTTGGATAAATCCAAAATAACACTGATAGAAACTTTGTGTGTATATTAAAGAGTATGCAGAATCTACTCTTTAATATCTAGTAGATATATCAATGGAACAGTGAATATGAATGAATGAACACACGATGTAACAAAATGCTTCAATATTATTAATGATAATAATACGAGTACTCTATCTTAGTACTAGGGTTACAACCTTGAAGCTTACAAGACTCTTAATCTCTGGATTTGTGTATGTATGTTTGTGATGATAGATGTGATAGACGTGTTGGATGATCTATTCAACTAATTCCCTAGAGCCTCCTTTTATAGACTAAGGAGTCCTAGTCGGCTTACAATACATTCCTAAGATATCTCAATCTTTTCTAAACATAAAATACATGTATATCTTGTACATAAATATCTCAACACTTATCTTCACATGCATTCTTGTTCTCCAAACAATCTTTATCTCTTTAATTCGTCTTTATCCTCTTGACAGTAGAAAGTCTTCAAACAGTCGTAATCTTTCCACCAGCAGCACTAATAAACATAAGCAGTAGTAATATTAGTACTAGCAGTACTTATATACATTAACAGTAGTAACATGTACTAGCAGTCTTAACTTTTACTACTAACAGCACTAACTACTTAGCTTATATTTTAGTCTTCAACACTAAGCAGTCTTAACTTTAACTAACAGCAATAACTTTATGCTATCAGTACTAAATTATACTAACATTAGTAACTAGCAGTGGTAACATTATACTACCAGTACTAACCACTTAGCATAATTTCCATTATGTACCAGAGCAGCAATAACTTCTAAGAATCCATGAAGTCTTTTAAGACCCAACAGGTTGTGGAGGGTAGTCAGAAAGATTTTGAGAATCAATGAAAGAATTCGGATTTGGATCATAAGTGAATGAATTTTCAACTTCATAGCAGCATAAAGCACAAACTTCATCCGTATAATTTCTTCTACACCGCTCACAAGTACATTGTCGATAATATAGACCACCAAATGGACCTCCACACTTGGAGAAATTACGTAGATGCTGTTGAGACGAGACGGGCGTTTCATTATAAGAAATCGGATTAGGATCACGAACAGAATTGTCAACGGAATTCACAATTGAACAACAACATTCTCTATTATACAAAGCTTCACAAGACGAACATTCTTTAAACCCATACATGATGATAGAATTAAAGAGGGATAAAGAGAATAAGAATTAAACGAATAAGAGGATAGAGAAGAATATTTATAGCTTTTTCAAATAATACATAAGAAAAGAAAATAATAATAAAAATAAGAAAGACAAATATTTTTGGTAACCGAAAGTCAAACGTGCACGGCAGCTCTCTAGAAAACGCACAAAGAAGCGGAGGAGCGGGTAAGCGCGAAGCTTTTAAAAACCTTCTCCTTTCGGGTCGAAGTTCGAAGGATCGACCCTCCTTATACCTCTCTTATAGTTTGTAAACTAAAGATGAGCCGAAACGACAATTAACAAACGGTTATTTTTTTTAAATAAAAGAAAAATAAGAATAGAAGTGTAAAATATTTTTGTATTTTTATATAATAGAAGAAAATATTCACAAACGGAAAATGATAACTTCACGAGGAAGGGTCTTCAAAACACTAATCTTCGAACGAAACACGATAATCGTAACACACCTCCCCGGCAGCGGCGCCAAAAATTGATTACCAAATACTTAGCCTATATATATTCTAAATACCTAATTATCAATAATAGTATAAGATAAGTATTCCCAAAAGGATTCAAGAAGATTACTTTTATCCAAAGTAAAATTCAAAAACCTTCCCGAGTCGTATCCCGACGAGGTGCGAATTGAGAATCGGTTAAATTCGTGATCGCGTGATTTGAATGATTTAAAAAGACTTTGATTTTGGTTTCTATAACTACTAATTAAAATATAAATAACATGTAAAAGCATGTAAAAACAAGTAGACAATTAAAGCATTTAATGAAATTAAGTATAAAACGATAACGGGAAATTAAAAACGCGACTTAAAACCTAATCTATCAAAATTTAACCCTACAAATGATTTTTTTTATTTTTTATAAATCCTAAATGACTTAAAATAATTTTAGAAAAAAGAATTATATTTTTTGATTTTTATTTTATTTATTATGAATTAAAAACTAATTTAATCTAGAAAATTAAATAAAAATACTTAACTAATTTATAAAAAACTAAAAAAAATTACTAAAAGTTCTTAAGACAATTACTGAGGAAATGGTAAAAAGAAGAATCCAAAAAGCACTTTCAATAAGCAGTTAATAAGCTGAATAAGCTAAAAGGCATAAACTGGAAAATGAACATAAATAATTAATGGTGTAAATGGTTTACAGAAAAGTCCAATGCGCTTTCGGGTGTATTGAGGAGATTGGTATGGGAAAAGAGATCGGTGGGGGGGGGGGAATCTTTGGAATTTTGAAGAAGAGTAGGTTTTTGTGTGTGTTAAAAGCGTTATAGCTATGAAAGGGGTAGGTGTTCAGCAGGTTCGACCCCATTACCTCCTTCTTTTTTTAATGAACCATTTTTTTTATTTTTCTATTTTAAAAACTTATAAAACAAGCAAAATAACACTTTTAACAAAGACACATTTTCTGGCTCTATAAAAAATAAAGCTAGAAATAAGCCCAAATAGAATACAGTTTTGCATAATTTATTGTGCCATAAGATTAAGCTTCAGACTAAATAAACTTTTATGGAATCAAATAAGCACTAAGAAACTTAACTAAGCTAAAACAGATAATACTCTAGTCCTATTAAGCACTTAAAATTACAAATAAGCAGAAAACATTAAGCTAAAAGGCACTAAAAAGATAAAAACAGTTTGACACAAAATAAGGCTTTTAGACAGATTTTAAGCTAAGAAAAAGGACACATAAGCACTATTCTTTGACTTAAATCTGAAAACCAATAAACTAGATAACCTAATAAGCGACATGTCTGGGGAAAAGGAGCAACCTATTAAGATGCTTTAAAATAAGCTCAAGAGGCACATCAGTACTAACCTTGAGTTAGTCCTGCCAGGCTTAGCAGTTAAGACTGCTAAGCTTCAATTAGCTCATGAAAATCCCAATAAGCTACTCACAAGCAATAAGCTAGACCTAATAAGCTCTAGTGACTCAAAATAAGCTAATGAAATAAGCTGAAAAGTACTCTAAATAGCTATAAGACAGCAGACTTAGGAAAGACTTTAAAGGACAAAATACTTAACTCATTTTAGGCTAAAGACTCTAAAAGGCTAATAAAGGACTTAAAACAGATTTGAAATGAATCAAATGAGACAAGACTATGTCAATAAAACCATACCAAATGCATTCTTTTCACTTTTTCAAAAATAAGCAGTTTGATAAGCTTATGACATAGCAGACTCTGACCTATGATAATTCATCCAACAAACATGACGAAAACCACCAACTAAACTTAAAAAAACAATTAAAAAGACAGAATTAATGGCAAATCAAACAAGATAAAGCGACCAAAAGAGAATTGCATACCATTTTTACCCATTTTGATCCTTGACCCAAACACCCCTTTAAATCCTAAAATCCACTTTTAAAGCTAAAACAGATTAAGAAAACCTAAAAAATAGATGTAATAAGCATATAGAAGACATAATAAGTACAATTAAGACAGAAATAAGCAGAATTAAGTAGTACGATAAGCAAAACAAAAATTAAGCCAATAAAAATACGAAATATGAAAGATGTACCATATCCTTTGCTTAAACAAGGATATAAACTGCTCTTAGAGCTTATCTACAAGCTAGCTTAATAAATAAGCTAAGAATAAGCCTATAAGCCCTTCCTTTTTTGGCTTATCATCCCATTTGGCTTATTCAATCAATTATTGTAGATTTAAGAAAACTGCTTATCTAGTTAAGCTTAAAGCAAGCTTAATTGAATAAATGATAGCTTAACTAGTAATTAGAGCTTAATGAGCTTATTTGAGTAAAATCCAAACACCTTTTACTAAAATTAGCATAAAAGTAAAAGCTAAAATTCAACAAAAAAATTAAAGAAAACTAAATTTTTATTAATAGTGAAACGTTTACAGGCTTTTTAAATGAAATTACATTAAAGAGGAACAATAAGCTGGAAATAAGCTGAAAATTACAAATTAAGCTAAACTAAGATACTACTACACTACTCCTAGATATATGAATCTGTGAGTGGGGCCTTCTTTATATAGTGAAGAAACGAAGCTTCTAGGCTCTTAGACGCTCCCCCACTTCTAATCCAGGCCATTCAATCATTGTTTGCCCTCCACGCATTTAATCTTGACTGTTTAGAGCCCTCCATGTTTGATTAGCCAATAGGAGGCTTGAAGATTGCCAGCGTATCATTCCCAATGTCAGACGTGTCAGAAGGTGTCAGCTTCTAGAAGCAATTGAGGGTACGTGTATTTTGGGAGGATTTTTACCCTGCAAAGGTAACATGTGAAAATGGAGGGAAAGGGTAGGGATAAGCAGTATTTTTGACCTCTTTGACTTGTTGACCCGTATGTTTATAACATAGGGTTTTGACCTGTGTTTTTGGACATGGGCTTAGTATTAGGATTTTGGGCCAAGTAAGGGTTTAAGGTAAATGGGGATTTAGGTTTATGATTTAGTTAATGAAACTTAACACTTGTTAGGTTTAACTAACAACCGTTTAGTATTAGGGTCTAATTTTGTAAATTGTTTAGGACTAATGGTGAAATGGAATTAGACTAATGGTGAAAATTATTTAACAATAAGGGTTTCTTTAAGGTTAAAGGATTAGCACAGAAGTAATTTGTTGAGGTGCGAGGCCTGAAATGGTTTGGGCAGACGGTCAAACGTCGGTAAGTTCATCGAGGCAACATGAACTGTTCCTGAATCTTGCGCGTTCTTTGTTGTAGATTCGGTACGCCTTCTTGGTGGGTGCATAGCCAACAAATATACCTCATATCTGCTTTTCGCCTTGAGTTTACCAAACTTTCATCGTAGTCATGGTAGGATAGAACAGGGATCCAAATACTCGGAAGTATGTAGATTAGGTTTCTTCACTTTAGCAGTTCATATTAGGTCTTCTCATTGAAGCGTGTGTACAAGAGATCGATTAAGTGTATCACACGCAGTAGCTACAGCTTCCAAGCCACATAGGAAACAGTGGAGCTTTAGCAAAGATGTGCATAGTACGAGCAGCTTTCATTAAGCGTTCGGTTCTGTCTTTCGGACAATCGCCGTTCTGTTGTTTTTCTGGAGACCGAGGTACGTCGTTTCATGTGATATACAAACATCTCTCAAACCATCGTCGAGTGTCTTATTTACAAACTCTGTTCCTTTATCGGTTCTGACGAAAGCGAACTAGTTGAAATTAAGGGCTCGTTGAGTCTGCACGATAATAATTTCATATCGGCATGAGGTGTTTCGTCCTTGGTTGGAAGAAATCGTACCCACCCTAATCTGGTGTATCATCCACTATCAACAAAACATACTTCTTTTTTGTTGATACTTTACGATTCTCATTGGTCCGCACTGAGGTCATTTGCAGTGTATGAAGAGTTCAGTATTGGTGTTTGTGTCTATAGTGGATGTGATGCTTTCTTGCTTTTTCATGCTGGCAAGTTGGACACAAATGGTCTTTGCATATTTCTGCATGGGTTAGACCTTCTTCAAGGTTCATTTCGAGCCCAATTCGTTCAATGTACCGATATTTCTGATGATTCAACGTAGATGCCATAAACTCCTGACATTCGTTGAAGAGGCTTATGTAAGCAAGCAAACTGGTGAGCTGACTTCATATCATTCAGTGGATGGAAATACAGTTGGTAGTACTGTGACCTTTGAAGTAGATCACTTATCAGTAAGTTGGGAATGTGACATGTATGCTGTCGGAATGCAACTTTAAACCTCCATCAATCAAACTGTCCTACAGAGAATAGGGTTGTGCTTGAGTTCATTCAAAACATAATAGACTCGAGATATGATAGTGCTCACCACAGTTTATAGTTACATAGCCAACGAATTGCTTGGCATTATCATCGTTGCCAAATCGCACAGGTACACAAGAACTTTGTCTACAAAGTTGATAAGACGCGCACGATCACCGTGGCATATGTCTTGAGCATCCAGAATCAAGATAACCATAGACAATCTTTACTACCTGCGATGACACAAACATATTTACGGTGATTGGATGCCCTGAGGGTTCGGTTAGTTAACATCATAAAATTACAGAGGATCCTTTGGAACCTGCCTGTCGATCACTAAGTTTATGATCAGTAAACCTAGAGACCATAGTTATTTTGGGGCTAGAACTAGCACTCGGGGGTAGTTCTATTGGCTTATCAGTAGGTTCCGTGATCCTAGTTAAAGGATACATTGCATATAGTGAAATTGCCTGCCAGTGGGCTTCCAGACTTCCTAATGTTTCACAACATTCTTAATGGTTTTTGTCCATTGTTCTTTTTGGGTTGCGTTTAAGACGCTTAGTCTGGTGGGGTTTAACATGCACAGAATCATCACACATAACCAAACAATCATTATGATTAGCAAAAACTAAAGATTTGTTACATGCACCACACAAACACACTTGTTCAATTTGAAACCATTAAAACAGAATGTTTAACAAGCAAATTAGAATCAACACGATTCTTTTTATTCAAAGTCCTATGGTGTGCTTCTACTCTCCTCGCATGCGCACTTTTAGCCGACAAAGAACTATGATTCCGAGGGGCTCTCTTAGGCACAGTTTTGCTAGCTCCAGAAGTGGGTTTACTCCATGTAGTCATAGCACACACACACGTTGTTTGCTTATTAGGATGACTACTGGTTTTTGAGTTGGTTTGAGTGAAGGTTTGGGGGTTCACTTAAAAGTTACTTGTTCTTCTTTAGGTTACGGGGTTGGTTTCACCCAGTTAGCACGTTTGGGTGGTGGAATTTACTTCAGAAACATAAGTTGTACATTCCAGTGAGCTCAAGCTACTTTGGGTGTCTCAGAGGTTGAAGGTCCCTTACGTGTTTTACTAGTCAACTTGGGCTTTCAGCTTGGTATTTTTAGAAGTTAAGGGCACTAAGCTGTGTTCAGTTGTACGCAGTAGTGGAGTGAGTATTTCGCCTTTGACAGTCATCTTTCAGTCTTTTCAGACTCAAGTTATTCATACCTTAAGGCCATCTCATGCTGAATCCTAAGGGAGGGTAATGTATATTTTCAACTGACTATCTGTCAGTTTCTAATGCATGTTGGTCACAGCTCACTTCAGTGGGACCTACTTCAAAACCTTATGATGATGATCTGAGCATCTAATTTCCTGATAGTGTCATCCTTTCCCTGAAGTGTTTTCTGTAACCTTGTTTAATTTCAACTAATTGCATGGGAGCACTCGAAGTGTCTAGGCCATTGTTTATAGTTTTGAAATTTAAGTTGTAATCAATATGGGTCTTTTGGTAAATGAGTGTTATGTTTCTCAGATTCAATGGACCATCTTTTGATGTTTTAAACTTCAGCTTCAAGTTCAAGAACTGTTGTGTGTTACCTATCGCATGCAGATCTAAGATTCTTCGCAAAGGCAATTCGAAACTAGGGGGACACAACATATTCGAAAGTAAGCACCAATAGAGCAGCTATCTTTTTCCTAAAACATTCAGCAATTAAGCAGTCATTTTTTATTAAAAGATTTTTCTTCTCTATGGTCAGGTTCTTGTTATCAAGAACACATCGTTCATATTCCGCATCCAAGTCATCAAAAATCTGTTCATATTCTTTTACTTCTCTAAAAATTGTTTCATTTGCAGATTGTATGTGGTTTTGAATGCTCATAATGGTACGTTGTTGTTCAACAAATCTGTTTGGCTTAATCAAGTACACACATCGGATTAATAGAGAAAAGATGTTTTGGGTTGTTCGTACATTTATGATACCTTCAAATTAATGAAAAAACAGCATTTACCTTTGAAGATGAAAAACAGAACTTGACTTGGATTAATTATAGTGGACGATTAGAACAAAAGGAGTGACAGGTCTATCTGAGTTACTAGCTTGACTAGCAATTTCATTGGCAGGAAGCCAATACGCACGTTCTCGGACAGGTCCTGTTGAGGAACAATACTCAAGGGCATTTTGCTTCTCATAGTAATTGCCATTCTTCGGGTCGACATGCCCTGGTTTTTCGTTCATCTTTTTTAGCTAACAAACTCCCCCTACCACATGGTGACCAGACCTCTTCACTATACCATTATACTAACGGGGTGGTGAGTTGGATGCATAAGGGTATCTGCTATTACATACAAAACAGGTTGAGCACGCTTGGCCAATACCTAGGACCTGGGTTACGGGTAACCTAGGTAGGTCCTTGTGCAAGTCAGCGGTTGCGGCTTTAGGTTTCTTAGAATGCAGAGGGAATAGTTGTGTGTTGGCTATGTTAAATCTTTGCAACATATCTCTTGCAACTATGTTAGCATTCTTTAAAAAAACATTTTCATTAGTAACTAACTGTAGATCCCTTTTGCTCAGTAAAAAATCTTTCCTTTTCATGATGTAAAAATCGCTATGTTTTTTCTTTTCCTGAAAGAGTGGATTTAGCAAATTGTTTTCTTGCACAGCTCAGCGTTACATTATTACGCTGAATCTCTAGGGCTTTTCCTGGTCTAACTGTGTTTTCAATGATCAATGTTTGACATTCGTGGGTATCTAGACGCACATATTTCTTGCTTGCATTGAAGAAGCTCATTTTTTAGGTTCTCGATTTCAAAATTTTTCTTGGTTAATCTCTTGCATGTCCCGTTAGTTGGGTTGCTAAGTAGTTAAGATGGCTATCATAGAAAACTTTATAGATGTGTCAGCAGATACCTCAGTTGGAACATTTTGGGCTTCGGTGTCATGTAAAATACTGATGATACGGAATCGTTAGTGTCTTCAATCTCAGTCTTTGCATCGGAGTCTATATGTTCTTCCTGGTGCTTATCTGACTCAACATGATAATCCACATTATCAAAGATTTTGTTTGTCATAGGAAGTGTACCTCATTGACTGGATTGTTGGTTGTACTAGTGGATGACAAGTTGGCCATGAAAGCGACAGCAGCATTGGGGCCTTCATCCACGTCTGAGTCATATGCATCCTCATGATTGGCTTGAAACATGTTTGTTGTAGTCAGTGCCTGAGGTTGATCATAAGGTGCGGTGCATTCCACATCAGCGAGGAATGATTCAGCTTCAGCATCTAACACATCTCCTTTCTCTTTAGCTTCCAATCAGTAAAGCTTATCTTTGAAAAGTACTGAGAGTCCATCTTTCTCTTGGGTTCTTTACATTGCCTAGCAACATGTCCTTCTCCTCTGCAGTTGTAACATATCACCTTCTTACCTTGAGCACCTGTATTACCAACATTACCTAGAGCCTTCCTCTGAACTGGTTCAGTAACAATGTGACCATCATGCACCGTAGCATGAGTCCTTGAGTTGGAGGAAGTTCAGAGCTGGTTGTTGGTGGGTGGAAACTGCTTTTGGAAACCACTTAAGAGATTAGCAATCTGAGTCATAGTGGCCATCAAAGCGTCATTCGGAGACTGAGCAGTAGGTTGAGGACTAGGAGTTTGAGGTATGATAAAGAGCAGTTGCAGAATGTGGTGGTGAGAACATAGGGCCAGTGGATCAACATACTTGTAGATTGCTCCTGTTTCTTGAGAGCTTCTTTTTGGCATGAGGCTCGTAGGCTTTGAGGTGAGTATAGATCTGTACATAAGGTGTGGATTGAGATATCTCCATGTTCTGTTTAACAATTTGTCACATAACTTACCCCAAATAGGCTGAAGATTGTTGACAAAATTTAGTGTTCATCTGATGAGTAGGGATTTCAAGCTGAGTAATCTTCCTGTCATTAACAAGCTTGTGGAAACGCACAAAGTAGTCATGAATGGACTGTTTCAAATGGCACGAAACATTCGTATCTCATCAAACTGATTCTTCTTCCGTTGTTGATAGTGTTCTTCCCGATCTTGCATATAAGTAGTTCTACATTGTTTCCATAAATCTCCCCCCCCTCCACATGAGTCAGTGATTGTCTGATTGAGTATGTTGAAGATGTGTCGGGGAAGACCTTGACTGAGGATGATTTCAGCTTGAGTATCAGCCATTTCGAGCTTGTTTTCTTCGTCATTGAACTCAGAATCAAGCTTTTTCCTCGGTGCGGGCACAATAGTAGAACCAGTAGGTGGAGGATCAGTGATCATAGGGTGAGGTGTAGGTCCATTCTGGATGGAGTTTCATATCAGCTTGCCATTGGGTTTGCCTCGAATGTACCTGTGTATACGAATCTTCTAAGAATCGTAGTCACTCTCAACCAACATAGGTGGACGAGTATCGGTACCCGCTGCATTTGTTTCTTCATTGGATGCCATTTTAATTTAAGTATGAATGAACGGATCGCAAGTGATTGTTGATTTGTTTGATTTGTGTTTATGTTTTTGTTGTTGTTTGATTATTTGGTTCGGTGACAATAAAACTCTTAACTAGTTCGATTCAAGAAGTATAAACTGGTTCGGTCCAAACTTGAAAGTCCACTAGTTCGGTTCACCAAGGGAGTTGCTTGTTCGGTTGTCTTGTTCGATCCTGTCGTTGGCTTGTTCGATCCTCTTGTTCGATTGGCTTGTTCGATCCTCTTGATCGATTGTCTTGTTCGACCCTCCTTGTTTTTCCACTCGTTCGGTCCACACAAGAGTGTCGCTCGTTCGGTTCCAACTTCTTGAAGCTTGTTCGATCCTCCTTGTTTTCCACTCGTTCGGTCCACACAAGAGTGTCGCTCGTTCGGTGGACACAAAACACGAATCCAAAGACCTTTTTCTTGCTAGAAAACACCACGAACAACCTGTAAATCTCCATGAATTCGACTACCAAAAGATATGATTAGCACGAACCAAGTAATGATTACAACGATTCAAGACCCACGATTTCGATACCCCCAAGACGCTTGTTTCCTCTCCTTTTTTTTAATTTCGAACTCAAACAAGAAGGAAAAAAAATCTCGATTCCTTTTTTTTTAATAAAATCGAACCAAAAAAATCAAGACCCCCTTTTGTTTTTGTTAATTCTTTTCGAACCAAAAAAATGAACAAAAGAAAATCACGATATCGTTGATTGCTTTTAACAAAAGTTGGCTCAAAATCAACATCTTGATTCGTTTTAGGTTCTAGGGGTGTGTCCAAATCATTTAATTCTATGTAGCTACCGTAAGCTAGGTCGAATGATTCATTACCCTCTCCTATAAGCTCTGTTTTGTAATCAAGACTTTTTTTATCATAAAAACCCTTTTGATTATGCTAGTGGCGGGCTTAATACTTTTAAAAACAAGTTTTTCTTCCCTGACCCTTAAAGTAATCTTCCTTTTGAACAATCTTGGAATGGGCAGTTGACAAGATTGGTCGACCGAGGATTAAAGAGACATCGTCATCCTCGGGTATGTCTAAGATGATAAAGTCTATAGGGAAAATGAATTTGCCAATCCCTACTAGCACATTTTCGGCAATACCCCTTGGTTGTTTTATGGTTCGGTCAGCCAGTTCGATAGTCAACCTAGTGTGAGATAAAATTCCTAGACCAAGGTTGGTGTAGGTGGAAAATGGCATAACGCTCACGCTTGCTCCTAGGTCAACAAGGGCTTTATCAAAACAGATATTATGAATAAAACAAGGTAAGGTAAAGCTTCCTGGGTTTTTTTCTTTCTGAGGCAAGGTGTGATCAAAAGCTTCCTGAATCTTCACATCTTGTGCCTCTCTCCAATCATCACAGCCGAAGTTTTATACTCGTCTTGGAAAAGAGACTATATCAGAAAATATGCTCCTGTGATGCGTGCCTGATACGGCGTATGGACCACATTCGATACGGCGTATGGACCACATCTGATACGGCGTATCTCAGAAAAATCAGCTTTAGCAGTTGAGATCGATTTAACTTGGTCTCGAGGATTTGTCTCCGTAGAGATGGGCAGGCTTCCAAACCCTCTTTCTTGTAATACCTTGCTCATTTGTCCGATTTGTATTTCCATGGTCTTAATTAAGGCTCCTTGATTTCTTATTGTTGCATCCGTAGAAGTTCAGATCTCTTTGATTATGTTCGAGTTTTCTTCATGTCTTTTAGTTGATTCTGCCATAAATTTGGTCAATGATTCTTCCAGGCTTGGTCTCCGATCAGGATACGAAGAGTTTCCATTGTTTCATTGGTGGAATCCTGGCCCTGCTGCTCTATATTGTCCTACAGGTTGATAGGGTGCACCGAACTGTGTATTTTATGCATGTATTAAACATATTATTCTTATTTGAGAATTTAGTTAAAAGTGAATTTTGGTTTTGAGTTGTGCTTTTTTGTTGTATGAGCAAAATTTACGTATGTTGTTAGTTTGCTCGTGTTTGGTTTTTCGGAAATGACACATTTACCAATTGCATTGCAATGTAAATTGCTTGAATATTTTGGACAAAACATCCAAGTCGTCAATCCTAATTCATTGTGTATTTTATGCATGTATTAAACATATTAGTATAATATTTGAAACACAACTATTGGACAAGTAGACTCAGTATGGCATCATCAACACAAGTGTGAGTTATGATCCGATGCATATTCTTTTCATCTAGAAAAGGATGTAATTATTTTCATCTAAGATGGTATCTTTTGTTATATTTTAATATAATCTTGAAACTAAACAAATAAGAATCCGATTTCATGTCCATACACGAAAACTTGTCAATTAGATTCAATAACGATATCAATCATAATTTGAATAATGAATTGATATATTCTTGAAGTATTTCTTGACCCTCACGAACACTCATTTAAAAGAAAATAGATAAATATTTAAATAGTGTGTTCCATTAATCCCAAGATTATTGTAAATTTTACTTGTGCGAAAAACTATTTGTTGTTATGTGATCGAGTCAATAGTATATATATATATATATATATATATATATATATATATATATATTTGCATCATCGTGTTCTGAGCCATTGAAATTATTGTCACGAAGTTCCTTTGGAAAAATTTCACCTTCAACTATCGAAGTAGGGTGTATTGGTGATCGGTGCCTATAAAGCCTCCGGACCAGATATTCTCCTGGGTTTTGCTCATGTTTATGCTCATGTTTCCGTAATTGTTTTTCTTACTTCTTGCTCTGATTGTTCTTCGATGTCAAAAATGTGATCGAACTTTGGTGAATTCAATTCTACGAGACTTAGTGTATTGAAAAGCCTCCTTCTTGAGAGGAATTTTTATTCTGGGTTTTCAAAAGGTAAGAGTAGTTCCCTGTAGAACTTATTTTCATGCACTACCTAAAACAAATGATAATAAATCAGTAGGATATGTCCTGATGAGAGAAATCAAATGTAGAATCGAAACAAATGGACTTTTGGTTTGCTACTGTATCAGTTGACGGATACGCCGTATTTAATTAATTTGAATATGTCGTATAGGTCTGTTGAATACCGGTACGCCGTATTCAGTTCTCAGAATACGCCATATTGGTTGGAAGAACAGATACGTCGTTTAGACTATAAAACTCAATACGTTGTTCCGGGTAGAAGATTTGATACGTGTATCCAATTGGATGGATACGGGTATTCAGTGATCAGTCAGAACAGAATACTATTTAAAAATAATTAAATGCGAGAATTTAAATACACAATGCAAATAAATACAAACATAATTAAATAATTTGATTACACTAAACTAAACTAATTAATGGCTAGAAATACTAATAAGAATAAGGTTTAATTAATTTCACTCCGACAACGGCGCCAAAAACCTGATGTGCTGTCATGTAGGGTCAATTATTTGATTATCAAGTTTTATATTTATATTTAGCCGGACAAACTAAAAATAATCCTTTTAAACGAGCTAGTGTACCCAGTTATAAGGATGGATTTTTACTTTAATCCTAAATTCTACCAGTATTTTAATTAGTTCTAAATTAGTCTATTTACTGGGTGTTAATCCTATGTTATATAATGTTGTCTAATGATATGGGGGGGTGTTGGGGGGGGTTCAGCCTTAGAGAATGACTCAGGTTTGGTGGAGAACCTAATATTTTTTTTTTTTTTTTTTTCAATTCAATTGACAATAAACATAAAAAAAGAAAATTCGAACGATAGTAAAGCGATACATGCCAAATGAAAGAAAACTATATTGCCATATTAATCCAGTTCAATGTTGGTTTGTTTGTTTTAGTGCAATGATTTACTTTATCTTGATGCCGTCATAGCATTATTAAGTCTTAGGCGGTGAACATAATCCTAAGATCCTAGACACGATTTTCTTGTTAATTAACGCATCCACATAAAGCATCCTTTAGTTTAATTATAATCTATCTTAGGGAATCAAAGCAGTGGTGATCCTGTTAAAACCCTAGCCCAATGGGACTTTACCCACTTATTGTTTGACGGTGTTTTATTATACTGGTAAGTCCACTATTTAAATCTATATCAGCTAATAAGCGAGTGATTGCTGAAACATAATGGGTCACCTACTGGTCTAACTAAGCTTCATAATTCAAAAGACAAAGACAGAACGTTATTTGATGAACCTATTGGTATAACAATATAAAACATGATAATGGTAGAAGCTATCCGGTATATAGATTACTTGGTCTGTATCAACTAGTTCCTGTTTGAATGATTGGTACATATTTCAAACAACATTAAAAAAGTATGAGGTGATAAATATAATTAACCAATCTACAATAAATTAAGATATCGACTTTAAACAAACCAAACATTGATATTTCATTAAGGATAGCTAATACCGTGGGTATTAGCCCAACTAACATGTAATTATACATGCATAATCAAACAAGAAAATCGATTGATTAGAGGGTTAAAAATTACACGATTGTCTTATTGGATTCGTGTTCTAATGCTTGACCTGGTGGTGTATTCTCAATTCGTCTTTAATGAGTATGGTATATAGAATATGATATTGCACACTGAAAACTCGTTTTTGAGTCTTCTATTTATAATGTTTGAAAAAGACTCGATACGCCGTATCTGGCTAGGTTGATACGGTGTATTGGGCAGGATTCCTTAGAGTGCGCGCTACGTTCTCAATCAATCAGTGATATCTTTCCCAATTTACTTTTATTACCGTATCTTCGAATAGTTATCTTAATGGATACGGCGTATGGAAGAAGTCAGATACGCCGTATTGGGAATTGGTCAAACTCGCTTTCTTGTAAAGTCTTGGCGCTGATACGCCGTATCTCTTTTGTTGGATACGGCGTATGTAGTCAGAAATCAACATTCTTCAAATGTCTTCGTTTTAGCTCCAAATTATGCGCCTTTTAGCTTGTCTTCACAAAACACTCTTGAATTACTGCATTTACCAACTTTAAAGCAATTAATTACCAAATAACGCAATAATTATATAAAGGTGGGCAAAACTGATGGGATAAATGATATAATAAAGTGATGTTATTTGATGTCATCTAGGGACTATAAATAGAACCCTCTCCATACATGGAGAGGGTGTTGGTTGCCATTTGTTGTGTGTGTAACTATACCAAACTCTCTCGTTCTCTCTAATCTAATCTTCCAATTTTTCCTTTCTCTTTTTGCTTATCTAGCTTATTGCTTATTCTTATTGTTGTGAAGTGAATAATATTTGGGATAACAAAATTCTTAGTGTTGGATAAGACACTATTCTTGAACAATGAATCTTTATGCGATGGTCTTCTAACACTAGAAATAGCTCTCAGTCCTATAGAAGATAAAACACTCTTAACTTTGTTGGTATTTGTGTTTTGTGTCTTTTTAACTTTGTACATTCCCGGTGCTATGACATTTTTGTTTGTTTCAACAGTTTGTTGTTTGTTAGGTGAAGTCTGTAAAGTGACTTTTTTTGACAAGACATGTTTCTCTTCTGTTTTAGGAGCAACAATTTTCTTTTGAAAAACCGGTTTATTTACCGGTGTGACACAATGAAGATTATGATAAGCATTATCTTTTTCAAACTTAGTATTCACAGACTTACCTTTTTCAGCATTTTTTAGTTTAGCTTTTAACTCAGATATTCTTATCAAAAGATCTTGATTTTGAGCACGAACATCCGCATAGGCATATGTCTTTTGATTAACATTCTCAATCAACGCATTGATTTCCCCTTGAGTTTGATTTTGTGTCCTTTTGATTGAATCAAAAAGCTTTTGATATTTGGTTTTGACATTGTCTTGTTCTTTCATCAAAGATTGTACTTGAAATTCCAAAGACACGTTCTCACTCTCAAGTTTTTCCATTTTTGATATCCAAGAGGACAAATGTTTTTAAAAGAAGATTCACATTTACATCTTTCCTCTTCATGTTGCAATTGTAATTCAAATTCAAGACTTTGTTTTTGACGTCTTTGAACATCATTTTCAAGAATGTTTATTCGTTTTTGCATTCCCTCTTGGATTTAAATGGAGTCCCTTTGAATTTTCTCAATTTCATCTTGCATACTATTGTCTACACATTCATGACTCAACAACACACAACATTCGATCTCATGCTTGACTTTTGCTTCCAAGAGTTGTTCATTCAAAAGTTCATTTTGCTTTGATGTTTCACAAAGATCATTTTCTGTTGAGTCAAAAACATCTTTCATTTCTTTTATATCTCTTAAAAATCGTCTTTAAAAGATTTCAAAATGCAAATGAAATTCATGAAGAATTGGTTTCACTTCTTGTTGACAAAAATTAGTTAACCGTATTTCTTCTAAAGAGGTGTAGAAAATGCTTTCACATTTAGAATTCGTTTGTAATAGCTCAAATAATGTTTTGAAAACATTTTCCATTTTATTCAAATCTACGAGCATTAGATTTGTACTTGGCATTGGTGTCACAGTTGGTTTTGTCTCAAAAGATGATTACGATGAACTTGCATTTGAAAATTTTTCAGAAGATATAAAAGAAGATGAGAAATATTTTTGTTCAGCAGAAAATTCCTTTTGTGGAACAAAATCTTTGTAAAGAGCATTTAACTTTTTGTAATCAATTGTCCAAATATTTTGTTTTTTCTCAACAGCAGTCGGATCTTGTGATTTCCTTTTCATTTTGATTTGACTCTTGGTTACGTCATTAAGAATGTCCTCAGTATCTCTAACATTTATTTGAATTTTCGAATCATCAAGACAAGAAGCATCATATAATTTTGGATTCTGAGAAATTGCTTTCTTGAGAGTATAAGGATTTGTGTACCCCAAACCATGTTTTACTTTGGAATCATAAAATGACATTGGTTTTGGTCCAAGCACAAACATTCCTTGCAAGGAGTTACCCATTTTCAACACAACATCTTCATTCTTTTTAAATCTTGCTTCAAGATCTATGACAGTGTCATGGTATTTATCTTCGTTTTCACTCATTCTTCGTTTCAAATTGACTGTGTTTTTTGAAGTTCCACAATTTGTATTTTAAATTCAACAACAGGCAAGTCTAATTTATCATGTTGTTTTTCTAAATCTCGAATAACGTCTCAATCATGAATAAATTGAGATTGTGATTCTTGTTCAAATTGTTTTGCCTTTCGATCAGCCTTAACATACTCATTAAAAAGGTATTGTTATTTCCTTTTGTCATTTCCAAAAACCAAACCTTTTCCTTATACGACTCAAGCTGTTTAGTCAACACTGTGTTTTGTTGTTGAACTTTTTGAGCAAATTTTTGTTGTTTCTCAGCTTCCTTATACGCATTTCTAGCTAATTGCTCTAATGCATATGATTCTTGAACATTGTTATCGTATTCAACACTGCCACTATTAACATCTCCATTTGGTTCATCAAATATAATATTGCTATCAATTTGATCATCACCAATTGTGTTGTTAATAATTTTAGGTTGCTTCGGATACTTTTGTTCTTGTGTATCTTTAGCAAATAATGGATTAACATAACTGGTGGATGGTGTTTGTACCTCGCTGAGAAATGCAAAATCATAGCTTGGCCCTTCATCAGAATCAAAGTTTGTTGGTTGAATCCTGGCCATCAAGCATATATTTGCACTTAGTTCCTCAATTTCTTCCATCCGTGAAGCATCAGCAAAGAGAAAATCATTCTGTTCATCGGTAAGAATTACTCCTGCTTCATCCTGTTTTGCTAGCAACATTTGTTCCATGAAATACTTTGAATCCCGAACTCTTGGCTTTGGACAATTACGAGCATAATGACCTTTCTCACTACAGTTGTAGCATTGAACATTTGCTGCAGTTCCTGAAGACGTAGTTCGAAGAGTTCTCTGTATGTTTCCAGCATCATTCTGAACATTGTTACCCTCAATGATTTCCTCTTGAACATATGAACGTCTTATGTTTCTGCCATCATTCCCAGAATTTTTGCTTTGAATGTTTACTTTGTCACCTTGAACAATTGCTTGATTTCTGGTGTTGGAAGAAGTACAAAGACGATTATTTGTTGGATTAGAGAAACGTTGAGTAATAGCACGAGCAAGTAAAATCATTGTAGTGGTGAGTGGATCTTCAAAATTATTTTGAACATCATCTCCTTGATAGTCATCATCATAATCAACCACTGAAAGGGGATGTGTGACATAGTAAGGTGTTGTAGTTCTGGAAGATGAACCCGTATGTGCTACCAACGCAAGAGGATCATGTGATTTTTCCACTTTCTTTGCTCTTAATGCATTTACCAGTTTCTCAAATTGTTGAAGATAATCAAACAAATCATTATAAGAATCCTTTGTCAATATTTTTGCAAGACGAAGTTAAGTTACATACTTCATCCATTCAGGTTGTAAACAATTTAGAAACTTTGTGTTAACAGTGACGTTTGGAAATATGATGTCATTTCTTTCAAGATCATTCATTAGCTGAGCGAAATGATTGTAAACTGATACAAGTGCTTCTCCTGGTTCAACAACAAATTTATCAAACTCATTATTGAAGCGTGTTTCCATGTCAACTTTGTTTTGCACAGTTCCTCGCATTAAACGTTCAACCCTTTGCCACATGGATTTTGCAGTTTTGCAAGCATCCACAGAGTTATATATGTCATTTGGAATAGAGATTAAAATTAAATTCATTGCTTCAATCTCAGCTTCATAGTGTTTCAAATCATCTCCTCTTAATCCCTCTTCTTTTTATATCCTTGGTGCTTCAGTTTCAGAAGGAGTGAAAATTCTAAACTCGTATGGACATTCATCAATTTCCTTGTTAAGCCATTTTTTGTTTTCTCTCTTTCAATTGAGATATCTTCTAAAACGACTTACCCATGGTATATAGCTACCTCTTTCAAGCCTCAAAGGTCTAGTCTTAGAACCGGCATCAGCAAGAGATTGTTGATGTGTATTAGACGTCGACATATCTTGTGACTCAAAGATTGGATCTTTGTAGACGAAAAAGAGTTCTATTCATGATATGCGTTTCACACCATTTGTTAAATTTAGGAATACACTTTTCGACAGTCCTTTAATCAAATTTGATTTCACATAACCAAATTCGGAATAGTTCTCGAAAAAATTGTAATCAAACTCAGAACCGTATCTCAGATAGTATGATCTCGGACAAAACTATACTCAATCTCAGAACCGTATATCGGATAGTATGATCTCGGACAAAGCAATAATTAATTTCTGAACTTTCCTAATTTCGATTTACACTTTTTAAAATGCGTGTTTAATCAAAATTTTGACTAACTTACTACAATAAAACCTTAATGACATCAAATTTGATTAAACACTAAGTTTTAAGTACTTCCAAAAATGAACCCTCACAAATTCGATAAAACCAAAAATGTGGTTTTTGCCTTGATGAATTCAAAAATGTTCACAATTCTGATAAAACCGAAATTAATGAGCACTTTATAATTCACAATCCCAAAAATCAATATCTAAAGACGTTTTCCTCAATCTCCACAATTTCGATAACACCGAATATGTGAATAGTATCAAATATGTTCTTAAAATTATGTTCCTTATACAAATTTCGATAAAACCCAAAAATCGTGTATCTATTACAACTTTTATCACCTTTCCGAAAATGAAACTCAATTTTAATACGCACTCTTCAATATAACCGAAAATGTGTGTAACTATTACAATACAAGAAATGAAATCGAAAATGATACTCACACACCTAATATACCGTTTTCGATAAAACCGAAAACGAGTAAAACTATCACAATTCAAATCAAACAACACTAAAAACCTTCTGAAAATGATCAAAACTTGATAACCACGTAGAATATGTAAAAATACTCAATGAAACGAATTGAAATTGCTCTAAACACTTCGAACACGATCACGTCTTGGCCATAATGTTGTCAAAAACAAGTGTAACAAGAACATATGATGTCGAAATTGCTCCATACGATCACTATATGATTCGAATTCACCGAAACTCACGCTCGTCAATCTCGATAACGCAACAAACACGAACACAAACACTCTTAATCTATAATGGCGTATGATACCACTTGTTAGGTCTTGAACTAGCTTGAATCACACGATATTAAGCATTGTAGAATAGAGAGAATTAAGAGAGGATGTCAAGTCTTTCACAATTTTCAAATTTTATAACAAAAGAGAAAAGAGAGGGAAAGAAGACTTTGTTACAAGCCTTACCCACCTAATGATGATTAGGTGGCTATTTATAAGAGAGGGAAGAGAGCTTCCCTTCCTTTATTTTCCTAATTTTGCTATTTAGTCCCTAGTCTTTGGTAAATATGCTATTTTTCACTTTTAGCATATTAAACCTTATTACAAACTACTTTTTATTAAGTAAAATAAAGTCTAAACACTAATAATAAATAAACCCACTTAAAATATGATAATCAACACTTTTATGATCCTAACATAGATGGATGATATGATGTTGTAAATGGCTGAGAAATGCCCGGTATTTATAAGGCGGCGCACAAAATACTTTGTGCGGCGTACTTTAGTGCTTGGCGCCAAAGTTTCATAAATGCTTGAGATAAGTACGTCGCACAACTTGGATAGTACGGCACACATTGGCTTTGATTGTTTCTTTGACTTCAGGTAGAAATGAGGGGCATAAATGAGTAAAACCGACACACTTATTCTATTTCTTGGACTTTATTTCTTCGCTCTCTTTAGCTTGACTTCCATATGATATAGACACTTGTATCTTTAACATTTATGCTCGGACTATCTTCAAGTGAACCTGCACATATTTCATGCTATTAAGTATCAAAAGTTCACGAGAAATGCTAACAATATATAAACTAACGCCATCGAAAATATATATAATTAAGGCGTTATCACATATCTCATCCAATGAACTTGGTGTTCGCCTAAGGTTATTGACTGTTCAAAAAGAAATAAAATCTTTCAAAGTAAATGCTTGGTTAAGGAAACGATTTGTTCTATTATCATCGATTGAGGGAGTTGTGAAAATTTGATGTTTAAGGCATTGGTTTAAGCTTTTACGCTTCCAACCGAGCCCCATCCTACTCCTTATCATATTAGGTAGATTAAGAAAAGGTCGACACTTAAGGTAACTGAGATTTTTTTAAGGTTCCTCTTGCTATTAGAAAACACTACAATGAGTTGGTTACTTGTGATGTTGTTGATATGAAGGAATGTCATGTATTGTTAGGAAGACCATAGCAACATGACGTGGATGTTACGCACCAAGGTAAATCAAATATGTATTTGTTTAAATAGAGTGGGAAATCTATTGCTATGATACCTTTAGGTGTCATCGCTCCTAAGAAGAAATTAGAGAATAAGACTTTGGTAATTTTGGTTGCATCACCAAAGGAGTTTCAAGCCAAAAGGAAAGAGACGAAAGTTTCTTATGCTTTGGTTGTTAAACGAGTCGAAGATGGCATGGAGAATGCAATACCAGTGATAATTTAACCCTTGCTAGCCGAATTTAGCAAAATTATGGCGGATGATACAGCGGATGCTTTCCCACCTTTGAAGAATATTGTAATAACCCGAGTTTCAGGTCAACATTTATCCCGAGCTAAGATAATTATTTTTGCTACGTAAATAATTATTGTCGTTTATGCTATATAAGGTTTGATGAGAATTTCCTTTTATAAGGTAATTTCAATCCGTGGTTGAGTTTCTATTTGTTTTAAGCATCTAAGAAAGTCAGAAAAAATTATTTTTGTTGCTCTGAGAGTGTAAATATGTTATTTTTGTATTTTACGATGTTTCTCCAAGTTTTTGTAAAAACTGTGTTTAAAGGTCATGATTTACGAGGTTTAACGATTTATTTAATGTTTTAAAGAAAAATTAGTGGGACGGATATAAAATATTTATAAACGTGGTGTGACCCGAGTCTTTGGCCGATTTTAAGTAAAAGAAATGAAGCCTTGTACTAGTTTTAAAAGAGATTAAGGATGGAGGGACTAGTTTTAACAAAATACCAAAGTTCTTTTCTATAAAAAGCCACCAACACTACCAATTCATACTTTAGAAAATTTTCACCCTCTCCTTCCTTTCTCTCTAGTCATGACCGGCCACCAACACACACCCCATTTCTGGCTTATTTTTAGACATGCAATTAAATCCAATTATACCATCTTAATCCTTGTTTCAAGAGCTACAAATCCCACTATAGAAACCTCACATGCATTAAGTTTTAAAGAAGTTGAATTTTTGGTTCATTCTTGAAGATTTCGAGTATAAGGGTGTGTTTATCATAGCTAGATTCGTTTTTTGAGCAATTGGTTGTATTGAAAAAGGTTCGGTTTAGTTGGTTTTGGGTCTCGTTCATACGGTCTAACAAGGGGAAAATGAAATCGAGTTTTGTTGTTGCTTTGTGAGTATTCTAGTTATGTTTTGTGTTAATTTAATTGTGGTTATTACATGTATATGATTATTGCTAGATGATTCAAGTGCGGAAATTATTGAAAGCATGTTTTGTCATTGGCTAAGGTTTGATGGTTTTGGTATAATTATATAGACTAGTTAAGCGTATTTTGATAGTCGGATTATGTCGAAAATGTCGTTTTCATGGGTTTTGGGTTGACCATGTTTGACCAGAAAGTTTGACTTGACCATAGCGTGTCGAGAAAATTTTGAAATCTATTTTAGGCTTTTGAAAATGATAAAGGATGTTCTAAGGTCCGTTTTGATATAAGGTGGGCCTTGTAACTCTTAAAAACGAACGTTTTACGGCCGAGTCAAGTTTGGGTATTTTTGGGGTAAAAAGTCAACTACGAAGTTTGACTTTTGAAAGTCAAACTTGCGTAAACTTTTGAATGAGTCTATAATAAGCAAAGGGTTCGTAATGTTAGTTAATTGATAACGAAATATGAAGTTCGGATTATATTATCCTTACTTTCGGTAACTTTCTAAAAATGGAAACTTTATGGAAAATGTGGTAATATTGTTAAGTGCGTCAAGGTGAAATGTTTTGCGTCGCACTTGGAGATTTTAGTATATGATTGTATATACGTAATAGTAATATATATATATATATGTAAGTATGCAATATATGATTTAATATACTTTTAGTCACGTACCGCTATATATGTATTATATAGGTCGCGGTTAAGACGTGAAATGATTTACGCTTGTTGATTGATTGATTTGGATCTTTTGCTTAAGGTGAGTTCATAGCCTCGCTTTTGAACTTTTTAAATGTTTTTAAACCCACGAGGGGGATTAAAGTTTGTTTTATAATTCAAAAACAACATAGATTTTATGGTATGTTGGCACCGATTATGAGATTGTTTCCGGTAAGTAGCTATTGTCGATAGCCCTTATTTCACTGAAACCGTTTTTAATTACCTTCTGAGGTAAACGCTATGCATTTAATAGATCTATTGGAATTTGACACCATTGTCTGGGGTCTGAATCCTTGTGACCACTCCTGTCAAACGGATATTGTTATTTTAGGAAAATTGTAGTATTTTGGACAATATATTTATTTTGGGAGCACTTTAATAATGAAATGCCATATGTACTGTTATCGTTCGGTGCCATGATCTTATTGTATAAAGAAAGAAGTTGCTATAACATTGCATTTGTTTCTTGTTTTTTCTTGAGAACTAATTATGTGTTCAAAGATATTGTCTATTACTTATTTTAAACTCTAGATTTCAACTCAAACATTGTTGTTGCGAATTTTTAAACATGTCTCTTTATCCCAGGTAACCAAGGTTGAATGAAAGGCCAACGATTGGCGTGGCCGAGTGTTTCTGTCGTTGCGTGTTTGTGCATGGAATTTTATGAAAGACTACTTGTGTGTTCCAGTCTTTCAAAAACAATGTCTCATTTGAAAACAATTGTCTTTCAATGTTGTAATAGATGGTGGTTGCGATTCTGTGGGACCTAACACACTTTAACTCTGACTAATAATGGAACACATGTTGTTGGGTCATTTTCTATTATCGTGGTGAAGGATGTTATTTAGTAACACTAAATTGCTAATTTCCGCTGCGCAATCTGATGCCCTTCGGGGTGGGGTGTTACAGTTACGGAGGAAACTGCTACACCTTAGTCATTGTAGATGACTACTCTAGGTATACTTTGACTAGATTCCTTAAGGATAAAAGCGAAGCCTTCGATCAATTCGAAATATTTAGTAAGAAAATTCAAAACCAATTAGGATGTACAATAGTGTCAATAAGAACCGACCACGGTAAGGAATTTGATAATGAGGTAGGAAAAACACTAAAGACTACCTAATTAAAGCCATCTTAGGAAAAACATCTTATGAACTCTTGAGAGTTAAGAAACCTACTCTTGATTATTTTAGAGTGTTTGGAAGCAAGTGCTTCATTTTAAGCACTAAATACTACCTTACCAAGTTTGACCCAAAGTCATATGAAGGTGTCTTTTTAGGTTACTCCCAAAATAGTAAAGCCTACATCATGCTTAATAAACATACTTTGAAAGTCGAAGAATCACTCAACGTGACATTCGATGAAACTCCTCCACCCTCTAAGACATCACCCTTGGTGGATGATGACTTAGATGAAGAAGAAGCAATTAAGGTTACCGAAAAGAAAAACCTAGAAAATGACATTGAGGATGAAACTTTAAAGACTGACAAAATAGTCAATATTAAGGAGTCTATGAACTATCCATTAGAAAATATCATATGAAACCTTAACCAAAGAACCCTTAGATCACAAGCCCAAAACCAAAGTAACTTCTTTTGTTTTATATCAACTATAGAACCAAGAATGTGAATGAAGCCTTATTAAATAATAGTTGATAAGTCGCCATGCAAGAAGAATTAAATCAATTCATTTCTAACGATGTTTGGGAGTTAGTTCCACAACCTAGGAATATGACAATATAGGGAAATAAGTGAGGTGTTTTAGAAAACAAGTTAATACGAATCGTATTGTTTCTTAAATGAAAAGTGCTATGAAGGTGCTCTGGCTACAATCAATAAGGGGCATCTATTATGAGTTGAACTTTATGCCCAGTTGCTTAGAATTAAAGCTCAATTAGGTTACTCTTTGCTTTTGCTTAGTGCTTTAGATTTTTTAGTGTTATTCCTACACATAGATGTAATATAAAAAAAAAAAAGTGCATTCTGATCGGTTTTTATCAATGAGGAGGTATATGTGGAATAACCTCCAGGATTCATTGGACTTTGAAAAACGGGGATCTGTTTATAAAAACATATAGAAAGCTTTATACGTCTTAAACAAGCACCCAAAAGCTTGGTTGTTAGAGTTAAAAGCGTTTCTTATTAAAAATGAATACAAAATGGGTATGGTCTGATAACACTCTTTTTACAAGAAGAACAAGTTCAAACCTCACTCATCATTCAAATATATGTCTGACAACATTATATTCGGCAGTCCTCGCTTGCATGTCATTGACTTGTGTGATTTTGTATTTTCCAAAATCCAGGCATGACAAGTTCGAGATGAGCATGTATGCGTGAACTTAACTTCCTTCCTTGATTACAAATAAAAACAATGAAAGATGTATTTTCTTTTAATCATCTAAATTATATTAAGAAACTCGATTAAGAATTTGGCTTAGAAAATCTAACACCAATGAAAAACCCCCATGTCCTCCGATTACTAAACTCACGAAAGACGAAGAGGCTTATTAGAGACTTTTAGAGTGTGAGTTGTAGTTTAGTACCAAAGTATCAAGGCATGATAAGTAGGGCTTATATACCTAAATGGCAATATAGGCCCGATATCATGGTTGTAGTCTGCCTTTTGTGCCCACTACCAAGATGGCTCCCAAAACCTCTCACATTGAAGCAGGTTTGTTAAGCGTATCTTCTAATACATTAAAGGCACTTCGCATCTTAGGATTATTGTATCCTTAGGGGACCGGTCATAGACATTATAGAAACCGAAGAGTATATGTCAACTACTGAGCATGTCGGGTGATTAGTTGTAGGACCGAAGGGCATAGCGGTATTATTTGTACGTTTCGTAGGATGGTGTTTGAAACATCTTGGTTCTGTGAACATAATTATACCGCTCTGGCTATATCATACTACCGAAAGCCGAATACAGTAAGCGTCGGTAGGCTTGCCACAAGCACTATGGATGAACAAGCTCTTTTTTTATCGGGGGGGGGGGGGGGGGGGGGGAAAAACTCTACGACGTTTGACTCTCATCGACGTCCCGATCTATCTCTACTTTGTTGCGACATATAATGTAGGCGCGGACTGACCTTATGCAAAAAAACCAGTGCAACACTCTCGAACCTATAATATCGAATTTTCGTCATCTCTTTTCTTCATGATAATGTCCGAAAGGACATATATCAATCAGTAAATGGCCATCCTCGACAACATCGCCGTAAATTCTTTCAAAACACCTTAGAAACGTGAAGCGTTTAACTAACTACGTCTTTTTGTTTAGAATGATTGGATACATATTTTCCTAATTCGTGTTAGTCCGATTCTCTTTCTTCTGTCTCAATTCTAGTCCGGTGTTCCATTCCATGGTCGTGGACATTTTAACTACTTCATTCTGTAGCTTGTTAAATAATTTTTTGATCGCAAAATGCAAATTTATAAAGTCACTCTTCTCTATATAGTTTTTTTCAAAACTCGATTCACTATACACCCTCAGCTGAGGGCGGCCCCCATATCTTAGGCGGCCCTTAACTAAATGCTTAGTTGGCGCGGCACTCCCTAGCTTTTTGTTTGGGGGGTCTTACTGCCTTGATGGACATCGCTAGTTTGCGATCGGGGGATTTTTTTTATGGCACAGTTTTTAGCATTTTATATAAATATAAGTTTCCGTATGTTGCTCAGTTAATCGTTAAAAATACTATTACTTTTGCTTTTTACCAGTGATTAATACCATATTTCTACGTTGGGTTGGATTTGATTAAGTTGTTGATGGAAGTTATGATATTTGTGATGCAATTGGGGTTGGGATGGAAGGATGGGCATACGTGTGGAGGGCTTGGTGTGGCGTGCCGTGTGGGGGGGATGGGTGGGCCGTTGGGTTACTCATTTATGGGTTAGGTGGTTGGGGGTTGTGGTTGGTCTGGGGAGGAGTGGGGGAGTGGCTTTGGGGGGTATATTGTGGAAGTCTAGAGAGTACTTAGTCAGTACGTGGTGAGTTGGGGGGGTGTGTGTTTGGTCCGATAGTTGGGAGGAAACACAGCGTGGAGCGTGGGAGGCTGTATGCTGGAGGGGGTACTGTATAGTGGGTAGGGGGGGCTGTGGGGTGGGGCGGGTTTTTTTTTGATTTTTTTTTGGTAGTTGGGGATTTATTTATGTTTTTTTTTTTTTTTTTGTTTTTTTACCCATTGGGGTGGGGATTTGATAGATCTTGGTGTTCTTGTGTAATTTGGGGTGTGGTGTTGGCTATGGGGGGATATAAATACTAACTTTGTTAAAATACTTTTTTTAAACACTTGCATATTGGTCTCTTTGAAACTTAGGTTTTCGGAGTTGGATACTTTATACTTATTATGTACTTTTTTTTTTGACATGTTTGTGATTATGGAGCAAAAAAAAATAATCAATCTTACTCTCTTAAGGAGCGTTCGTTGTTTTGGTATTTAACTCTTAGGGATGTTATTTTTTGTGAGTGTGTTAATCGTTACTCCACATTTTTGTCACATTTAGGCACCACATTATTTAGAAGATAGAAACAATGTCCATAAAATATTACAAGTAAATGATAATAAAATGTGACTTCAATACTTTCTTTCTAGGTAATCATGCCTCGGTAAATTCCATCTGAATTACCATAAAAAAAAAAATACAAGACACTATATCAATGATTCACATGAATACCGTTTCACTATAAAAGAAAGACTAAGAAACCTTTAAAGTTGCTACATTCATCAGGGTCGGGTGATTTTTAAGGACTTTGCCGAACTAAACTATGTACGGTCTTTGTTTCATTTTCTTGAGTTTGAGTGTCTCCTTGAAATTAATGACCAAATTTGTCCTTGCTTCATACTTGAATTTTATAGGAAATATCAAATAAACTATTCCGACGAAGGTCAAATGTTCATCGAATTTGTGATTCAAAATAAATTCTTTTCTTACTCTCTTGACGAATTTGCTCAAATTCTTAACATGCCTTGTGAGGGTGCTTGCGTCTTTTACGACATGATGGTTCACTTGACGAGTTGGCATATGTTGTCACTACAGAATGGTCCATATTTCCAACCCTCCTTCTCCTACATGACATCATTTCGTATATCGAAGTGATCGAGAAGGTCAAGTCTGTCGCATCCGTCATGAGGAAGAAATTGATCGTCATGAATCAGTCAATTCTCACTCGTGAAAATTGTCAACCCTGATCCTTTAGAAGAATTATCGAGGAAAATGTTTTCAGTTTTGAGGTGGTAATCGCGACCATGTTCCTACGTGTCTTTGTTACATGCTCTATTGTGTTGGAAGATCCGAAAAGTTCAACCTAGCCTATTTTATGGCAAAACAAATGGAGTGGGTCACTAAATAATCTAGGTTAATTCAACCCTATGGTATGCTATTAACCCGTTTGTTTAAATTTGTTATGAGTGAGAGTTTTGAGTTGTTAAATGAGTCGTTATGCCATGTCCTTGTATTATCGTGTCACATGAATCCTCTTAAAGCTTCAACAAGAGCGAAAGATAGAAAGGAATGTGTCTACGCTTCGAGAACGAGGTCGTCCTCTTACCTTTCTTCCTCCGCCTTCGATCACTCATCCTCCTTCATCCTCACGACGATGTATGATGAATGGGATGGACGACGAACCTCACACTGAAGCACTCCTTCCCCACTCGTTTTGTTAATTCATTAACAGATGATGTTCATTAGGTCTTTTAAAACCCACCTACATCTATCCTTAACATGGACCATTTTACACCGACAAAACTGAAATCCTCAAGTCAAGTTTAGTTACGAGATGAGCATCATGGTGGATTAAGGTCAATCGGGAAAGGCCTTAGAAACTTGTGGAGAAACATGAAGAAGTGAGAAATTTGGAAAATTGCTATATGTCAATATTAATTATATTTACTACTTTCTTATGCCTAAGTACTTAAACTCATGCTATTTAGTAGTAACTTAGTTCATAGTATGGGCAACATAACTTTCCTTGGATGATCATTCCATTTTATCATCCTAAACCCTTGTTTGCATGCATCTTGATACACTATGGTCACTTATAAGATATTATGCATGATTTTCTCTTAGTCAATATGCCTAAATGTGCTTCTTTAAAAGAATTTAGGATAGTTAGTTTTATGAATTTGATTATTGAGTATTAGATGATTTATGATGAACTAGGATTGACTGAAAAAGGGAAAATCTAGGAAACTTTTTTTTGTACAGGATTTATAAAAATTAGGAAAAACTGGAAAATTTTTGTGTCTCCAAAGAACGGCTCCCATAAATAAGAGGCGCCCACCCTAATATATCTGGGACCACCATATATATATGGGACCGCCATCAGAGTCACGAAAATTTTCCTGTGACTACCTGATTTTCTGTGTAGTTTACTATTCTCTTCTCTAGGCCTAGCTAAACTTCCTACATTTTGCTAAACCACTTTTGGAATTTATTCTCTTAATCCTCATGCTTTGCCACTTCAATCCTATGTGTAACATTTCTCAATTTCAGGTCATTTTACGACTCTTATTATTCGTCACTATTTATTTTGGTCCGATACGCGTTTACTTTTAAATTTACTTTTAAGCTAAATCGCGTAGACTAGAAATAATCATTTACTGTAAACGGTCATCAAATAAATTAAGGTTTACATCAACCAAGTGTTATATGATTATTAAGAAGATAATTATTAACTTTGCGTATTTTATCTTTATTGGTTACGTAAAAGGTTTACGTTTCGCAATAAAATACAATTAGACACACCCGAATAATACTAGACTTACCTAGGATCTAACAATACCCACTTTTAAACACAAAATTAAATCAATTCTTGTGTTAATACCCACTAGAGCCGAATATTGGGCACTAAATCAACTAGAAATCCTTAAAGATCTTGCTAAGTACTTGTACAAACCCCCTTTAATTAATACTAGTCCTTAATGTTTCCTAGTTAACTAATACACAATGGTTAAAAACCATTTTGGCTCTCCTTTGCCCCTTATGCCGCGGCTACATGCAATGTATATACCCAAACCATAAGATGTCCATATCTTAGCAAATCTTGTACAACCTAGAGGCAATTAAGATGTGTACTTAAGTGGTTTAACAAAACAATGTCTAATTAACAAGAAACCACAAAACCACTAGGATTAGGGGATCGGTTTGGTTTGTTTGTGTGACTAGAACTATGTAACTAAGTATTTGCCTATAAATACACACACACTCTTACCATTTGATACTCTTGCAACTCAACAACACTCAAACAAGTTAAACATTGTCCCTCCTCTTGCTTCGGGTCTCAAACCGCAACCAAACACCCTCCTTTACTTCACTCGAAGTCACAAACACAACTAAGGTTTATATAACAAGTGCTTAAGGGGTACACGAGCTAAGGGTTAGCATTCTACACGTCCATTTCTCGATCCAAGAACTCTAGGACCTTTGTAAGTCTCCCACGACACAATACATTTCATATTTTAGTTTTCTTTTGATTTCTAGACTTGTGTCACGATAAATACGTGACACACGTACCTATATATACGTATGATATACTTGTGTGGTGCAAGAACCCATTAAAAATGCATGTACCTCGTGAGTTAATGACAAACAAAGGCTTAAACATTTCGTTTATATGCAAATGCGGACACCAACGCGAACAACAAACTCTTACACTCGAAATACACGAAACTATACGTAAACTTTCAAAGTAAACGCGATATGGTGGCTAGGGAAAGTGTATACGAAGTTAATAAACGTTTGCATGTGATGAACCACGGCTAAGAATACTAAGCAAGTTGTTTTGGTTCGAATAGCCCTAACGAAAACTCTTATGTTGTTAAAAGGATAACCGGGCCACTAATGGGCCTTGTTGGGCCAAAACAGTCCACTAACGGACGTTAATGGGCCCAACAGCCCATTAGTTAGGACCCACGGCTTATTTATAAGCTCACGTGAGCTTATCGAAGGCTTATAGAGTCCTTAAGCTTGTTGGGATAAACAACATACAAGAGAAACCTTAACGGGCCACAAATGGGCCCATTAAACCCAAACAAGTCCAACGAACCGGGTCTATGAGGCCACGGCTTATTGATAAGCTCCACGAGCTTATTAAGGGACCTAAGGTGCTTATTTAACTCATATAGACCCTAAAGTACCCTAACGTGTGCTAGAAAATGAACGAAACCCTTAACGGGCTTATTAGCCCATTTCCGTGACTCAACGAGGCCCATAAGCCACAAATAAGCTTAGACAGCTTATTTGTGAGCTTAAGCGACTTATAAGGCTTATAATAAACCTAGAAAAAGTATTGGACCTTAATGAATCAAGCCGAAACCCTTAAGACACTAAATGGACTCGTATCGGGTCCAAAAGCCCATTTCCGAGGCTTATCGGCTTATTAAATAAGCCATGAAGTAAAAATAGTTTAACCAGATTTCATGAGTGCTTATTGAGTTAAGAAAATAAGATCTGATCCTATATTGAAACCCTAACGGACATTTACAAACATTCGGGTTAAGATTGTTGGGCTAACGAAGCCAATGAGCTCGAAAAAGCCCAAATAAGCTCACTCGAGCTTATTTTTTATCTTAACAATTTTAAGTTAGTTTAAATAGACTTAATAAAGGCTTATGTGTCTTTGAAAACCTAATTGGACCTTTGGATTTCTTATGGGACCTTAACGAGTCCAATAAGGCCCAACAAGCCAAAATAAGCTGACCCAACTTATATGGCTTATTAGAGTCCATTAAAACCAAATGCCACTTGCTAGAACTTAATCGGACTTAAAATGTGATTTTTACAAGTTAAGGGACTAAAGGTGTAACTTTGTAAAGTTGAGGGTTAAAACTGTCAAAACTGTTTTCCTATAAAGTCTAGGGGCTGTTTTGACATTTTTGAAACTTAAGGGGCTGTTTGAAATACATAAGTACTTAAAGTGTAATTATTGAAAAGTTGAAGGACTAAAAGTGTAACTTTGGAAACCTAAGGGTTTAAAGTGTAAATACTATATTTTCATAAACATAGGGACTGTTTTGAAATTATGGAAAACCTAAGGGTATTTTATAAACAAAAGTGATTTTATAAACACTTAGCGTACCGGACGAATTACATTCGGATATTATACAAGTTAACCGACGACTTAATAAATAAGAATATTTATTAATAACGTTTATACATATATACTTGAACGTATGTAATCGTATATCTTACCAAGAGCCATCAATTGAATACAAATATAATAAACATGTGCACCACCACACAAGTGATAACAACATATATAAACTAGCAATTTATTGTAGTTTATGCATTGAGTCTTTAGCCTAAACTTGTAGACTAAGATTGGTCGTATTTACTTAGGTATTTGACGGTGTGATTCATTTGCCATACTTGGATATATTTATCATTTTCAGAGGACTATTTACTAAGGTGAGTTCATAGCCCTATGTTTTACAATTATTTAAATGATTTACATCTTTGGGGTGAGAACATGCTTTGTTTTACAAATTAGACGCAAGTGTACATTTTATACTATGATTACGTGTTTGCCTAAGTAGCGATAACCCACTGAGCCCTTTATCATGAACTGTCAATTACTAGATTGTGAGCGCAAATGTTATAAATAGATCTATTTGGGATTGACATCCCCGTTTGGGTGAGTAGCGCTCACTGTGCCGGGTTGCCGGACAACAAACGTATACCATGTCGGATTTGGGATGTTGCGGGTTAGAACATCATTCACGGGCATTTATTGGCAATTTATTGCATTCATACATGTCGAGCTTCAGTGTCATGAGCTTAGGAAAACGTAACCACCCTTTTATGATGTTTGCATCTGTTGCTTAATCATACACTTGGAATCTTGTGTCCTACTTAATGATTTACATTAACCTTATGAATCATCAAACTTTTATGTTGACGTTTTAAGCATGTTTTCTCAGGTCAATAAGGCATGAGGTGCTCAGATACATTGGGGGTCACTCTTTGGAAGAGTCAGTACTAAAGATTTGGGGCGTATTACATTTTGGGAACATTTGTTATAAACCGAAATCTTTACTTATGTTGTCGAACAATTTGAAGCCATGAGCTTATGTAACGAACAAGTATTTTGTTAAATCTAATGTATCTTTTAAACGACACGTTTAGTGGTCGTTCTCATATCTTGTGCTATTGATCTATGAAGTAACGCCTCGAATTATTCAACATTCCGCGTTGCAACTTAGATTTGGGGGGTGTTACAGATTGGTATCTAGAGCCAAGGTTATCAGAGAAACAGGTCAAAAAAATTTATTCCTGGACTATAACAAATTTTCAACACTCTTTTACAAATGGATTTGTACGGACATACATACATTACTGTTGCATCTAAATATACATGTTTACATTGATACACATGTTTTTAGCTTAGTAGTTCTAAGTGTTACATGCTGGATATACGCATATAAAAATTATATTACGTATATAACTATAAGACTCTTATAAGTAAAACTTATAGACATAACATATAGATCTCTCTTAAAATTATTAATACTTATATAAGTTTATTTTATTGCTTCTGCAGCCATGTCTTCTACATCATCCGCTGTTACCTACACTTCCATCTCCACCGATTCCAAGCCAGACAAAGTCTTTTGGGGAGCCGATGAGGAGATATCTGATGGAGGTTCTCCACAAGACATCGTGTACGGATACGATGGACTCCCTATGCAGCCGGTAGCCCTACCATCACCGGATTACATACCAGGCCCCGAGGAGCCACAAACACCGCCAGTACCATAGGACAAGGATGAGCGTGAGCCTATGTTCATACAGCCACATGATCCTGACTACGTGCCAGAGCCTATATACCCTAAGTATATACCATTGGAGGATGAGCATGTGTTTCCGGTTGAGGAGCAGCCATTACCTCCTGTTGATTCACCTACTGCTGAGTCACCAGAGTATGTTGCTGAGTCAGATCCTGAGGAGGATCCAGAGGAGTATGAGGATGATGAGACAGAGGATGGTCCGGTTGACTATCCCATGGACGGGGGAGATGATGGAGATGATGATGATGGCGATTCATCTGGGGATGACGCCGATGATGAGGATGAGGACGAGGAGGAGGAGCACTTAGCTCCAGCCAACTCTGCTATTGTTATACCTGTTGATGAGCCTGTTTTCCCACCTAAGGGAACAGAGCCTGTTTTCCTACCTGAGGGAACAGAGCCTGTTTTCCCACCTGAGGGAACAGAGCCTGTTATACCACCACCCTCCACTGACATTACTATTAGGGCTAGGATTACCGTCCGGCCTCAGACTTCCATATCCTTTCCACCAGAGGCAGAGGTTGAGAGACTTCTGGCATGACTACTCCATCCCTTCACCATACTATCCCATATCACCACCCTCTGCAGGGGAGCGCCTTGTTAGGAGCATGGCCCCACCTGCACATTCATCACCACCACCTGTGCCATCACCCTTACTACCATCATCTGGGTGTCCAACCCAAATCCAGACACTCAGGATAACATCCACTCAGGCCCTTATTGATGCAGTTACTGCCGCATTACCATCACCTCCACTACCACCACTACCACCATCTCTATACATACCACTACACAGTTGACCGATAGGGATGATATTCCCGAGTCTGAGCAGCCACCCTGCAAGAGGTTGTATTTGTTCACCCCTAGGCTTGATAACCGCAGGTAGGGAGAGTTCTACTGAAGACCTAACCAATGGTCGGGGGATCAGATTATGGATCTGTCAGCAACCGGTAGATGCTGATTTGGGGGGATGAAGAGAGGCGACAGGGGACTAGAGATGTTGGGTACGGTATTAGGGATACTTGGGTAGATTCGGCAGAGGCAGTTCCTGAGATAGCACCTATGACCGTGGGAGAGGTCAATACTAGGGTCACAAAGCTTGCTGAGCTCCATGAGCATGATACACAGGACTTGTATGCTTTACTAGAGGATGCTCAGGATAGTAGGTCTCGTATATCATAGCGAGTCGATATGGACTCGCAGAGGTCGGATTTACTTATGGGGGATAGGATGACTCTCTAGGAGACAGTATGGATGGTGGAGGAGGGAAAGAGGCTATGCTTCTGAGAGCTTGGGCTCACGCGGATAGGATTAAGTTAAGCGACTCATCAGGAGCTTCAGACCCATCGTGATCATGTGTATGCACACGAGACCCATCTCCAGGCACACCAGACACAGCTACAACTGCAGGGTACTCTCATTCAGACACAACATCAGGTACATGAGACTCGTTTTTAGATGCAGCAGGCTGAGTTAGCAGCGCTTCGAGAGACTGACCGTAGGCGTTAGGCACAGATGGTAGAGACTCTCCGAGTTATTAGAGACATGAGGCGAGAGATGAGTGACATGCAGGCCGAGTTGTTAGCACTGCGAGAGCAGCAGAGGAGAGCTAGACAGCCATGACCAGAGGCTAGGATTCCAGATCACCATGATGCTTCTGGGGATGCTAACAGTCACATCCAGTGATTTATGTTATTTTATCTTGCTAGGTCATTGTACAGGCATGTTAAGTATTAGGGGTTTTCCCCGCTAGCATAGCCTTAGATCTTTTGTATTGTATTTTGTGTAATCCGACAACTATTTTGTAACACCCCCAAAATGGGTCGCAGCGGAATAAGGATCCGGGGCGTGTTACTTCAAGATCAACAGCATAAGGTATATATAAGAACGACACAAAAAGTCATTTAAATTGATACATTGGATTTAATTATAAGACATAATACAAAAGCATAAAGCTTTACTTGTTCCTTGTTTAATATTACAAAAGACAACAATACATTTCCCAAAATATAATGCACATAAATCTTTAAGTGTGCAATCCAAAATGTAATCCAATGCATCCTTGGCACCTCGTGCCTATTGACCTCCTGAAAACATTGCTTAAAACGTCAACAAAAAATGTTGGTAAATTCATAGTTTTATGTATTTAAATTACGCAGGACCGCAAGACTTTCCCGTGATGTTACAACATATGCCAACAATCACAAAACCAGATTACTGTTGCACACTAAGATACCATGACATTTGAAGCTCAAACATATATTGCTATTTAGCAGTTAATTTTGCCCGTCAGATGTTGTAACCCGCACACATCTATGTTACCCCGGGGGAAAAACATTTTGGGGGGTTTCAATATACGGGTTTTTATTTTTTTAATTCGGTGATAGATAATCACCCAAACGGGGGAGGTTAATCCTATAGATCTATTTATAACATTCGCGCTCACATAATGTTATTAAACAAACTACATATATGCATTTGACAGTTCATGATAATGGTGCTCAGGAGGGAAAGGTTATCTGCTACTTAGCGCAAAAACACATAAACAATCTACTTTAAACACTCTGCTGTCTATTTTATAAACAAACGCAATGTTTTCACCCTAAATAATAGTTAAAAACTAGTATAACTGTATAAAGTGGGGCTATGAACTCACCTCATGTGAGTGGTTTGATATTTATATCAGTGGTGGGAATGCTTCACGATTATCCCGAATGAAAACCTAATTCAATATAGGTCGTATAAGTACCGAGTACTTTAATTAATAACATTGAATATAATCTTATAGTTGTTACATCGTACTATCGTTCGGGCTATCATAATTAAAGAGGTCATGACATGACGTACGAGGAGTTAGGACACTTTAAATCGTAAATCCAACAACTCGTCGATACGCCATCCGAAGAGGCCTCATTATGAAACTCCCTAGTATTATAGCACTTTGATAACCACAAAATATTCTATATAGCATAATCACCGACTAATCGTTTTAGTAAAATAATATTTATAAAGTGAAAACGTTTATAAATATACTTTTCGTAAAAATGACCTAATTTGGTCGTTTTAAGCCCGTTGCTCGCGTTTATTACGTCCACGTCTTCGTAGTAAGACGGTGTGATCAAAATATCACATTTTCATGTTTTTGTTATTATGACATGAATAGTGTTTTAATGTTAACAACAGCTATTTTTACTAGTTTTAGGTTCTATTAGCGTAAACTTGTAATCGTAATAACTTATTCGTTTTAATCCCGATTTTAGTGATTCCTTCGAGTACGTCTTTGTTATTAAAAGATGTATTATATTTTATAAAGTTAATCCCACTGATGAATAGTGCTTTTTACTGTTCATAGTTTATAAAATTACTTTTATAAACTTTAATTATCGTAAACGTCGTAGTTTATTCGTTATAGTTCCGTTTTTAGCGATTCTTTCGAGTACGACTCGTTAATTAAAAGTTATATCATATTTTAGATGTTTTAAAAATATAGTTTCGGTAATGAAATAGTTAACTTTTATAAAATAGTTTTATAAAAAGTATTTATAGTCGTAAACTCGTAATTAACGTATCTTTTTCGTTATAAATCGGTTTTTCGAGTTTCTTATCATTTTGGAAGGGTCGAGTTCCCGAATGATTTGAGCATTAGATCTTGTACTAAAGCAAGAGAAGTGATGATTTCCTGCACAATCAAATAAACACGGTAAGACTCCGGCGTGAAAGTAAGTAAACATGTAGAGAGAGAAAGTATGTGTATGTAGAGTGAGAAAATCGTATCGTTCATTGTGTCAGAAGATCCCTTTTTATAAGCGAACGAAATAGTAGGATTTCCTAATATTTTGTTTGTTTAGTTAGTGGCCAGAGTGGGTCCCTTGTCGGGCAATGTTCCGTAATAACCGTGTGTACGGACGCGTGTGCTTTCCGTGAACGGAAGTATCCTATAGTTAGGTCCGCGTTCGTTTTGCTGTGTTCGGGCCGTAACCAATGCAGGATTGGGTTTAGTTTCGGCCCATGACTGCTAAGTTGGGCCCAGAAGCCCAAGTGATAGTGTGGCCCAAGCCCGGAGGTTTGGTATGCCTACTATACATCATCAAGTCCCCCTAGTCTAGTATGATATTGCCTGCAGACCATGTCTTGCGTGCGGTGATCAGTGCTAGACTTCAGGTTCATTGCTAACGATTTGTCGCCTTCCGTGGTCGTGTGTCTTCTCCGCGAAGCTTCCTTATCAAGTTGGTGACGTTGAGGTGACGTGGACCGATGTTGTCCTTTTATCTTCTGATTGATGTGATGTACGTACAGCTTTTTTAACTGTTTCGTAGGCGAACCCCAACCGTTGATCACGTAAGTGGGTCACACGTGTCATCATCTGGTTGTGGGTAGATATAAATACACCGAGGGTATAAATACCCCCTCCTATTTTTACTGTTTCCTTTTCCACAACTATACTTTCCACCATTGTTGATTTCTTGCTTTTCCATAATTTAGCATACTTCCATCACATCGTTTCTTCCTTTTTTAGGTTTTTCAAAATACAGGTCAGTCATTTTTTCCCAACACTCGAAACTCCCAAAAGCTGAATATTTTTTCTGCTAAATATTCTATTATGACCCAAGAGATGGTAGATAGCTTTTGCGAAAGCTTTTATATTCCGGCTGAGGTTCATCCCACTGCTCCGGGGCGTGATAAAACTATTGCCCAGTTCCAGCAGGTAAAGTAGGCGTATATACGAGGATTTTTAACGTTTGTGGTTATAGGATTCCGTTTACAAATTTTTTTATGGTCGTCCTTAAATACTTTCGTGTGCATATTTCTTAACTATCGCCTTTTGGCGCGGCCCGGGTGTCCCATTTTGAAGTTCTGACGCGTGTACTCGACCTTTCCCCCTCAGTGACCGTGTTCCGCGCTTTCTACACCCGTACGTATAGTGACGGGTTGTTTTCCTTTGCTAAGCGTTCTACTTCGGCTCCGTCTTGTTTTCCAAAACCACAGACTCCATAAAAAATTGGCCGACCATTTTTTCTGGGTTGACTCTTGCGTATTTCCCATTTCCGTCCCTTTATATACGGGAGGTGTCCTAGAAAAGGATTCGGCTCCCCATCTTACTGCTCGTCAAGAGCAAACCGTTAAACTTTTCTTGAAAGTCATGAAAGCACTCTTTCCAGTTTACGCGATTTAACTTAACGTTTACGGTTTAAGAGCAAACGCGTAAAACCCTAAAAATAAATTGTGAATTACATAATGTCATACAATGACCTAAAACACGAGGTGTTATAGTCTCCCCCGGTTAGCTGAGCCTTGTCCTCAAGGCTTAAGACGCAGCACTTGACGACGGCCCGGTCTTTGAGAACAGATGTGGGTATTTCTTCCGGAATTGATCTTCGCGTTCCCATGTAAACTCTGGACCTCTCTTGGAGTTCCATCGAACCTTGACTAATGGGATACGGCTTCGCTTCAACCGTTTAACTTCACGATCTGTGATCTCTATAGGTTCCTCGACAAACTGAAGCTTGTCATCAAAATGAAGTCCATCCAACGGAACGGCTAAGGGTTCGTCGGCATGACACTTCTTTAAGTTGGACACGTGAAATGTATTATGAACTCTGCTCAGCTCCTCAGGAAGCTCGAGCTTGTATGCAACGTCTCCAACCCTTTTTATTACCTTGAAAGGTCCAACAAACCTGGGATTTAATTTCCCTCGTTTGCCAAAACGTACAACCCCTTTCCAAGGCGAAACCTTGAGCATCACTTTATCTCCAACCTCAAACTCCATCGGCTTACGCTTCAAATCAGCGTAGCTCTTTTGCCTATCACGAGCGGCTTGCATCCTTTGCTTAACTTGAATGATTTTCTCAGTCGTCTCTTGTACTATCTCTGGACCGGTGAGTTGAACTTCTCCAACCTCAGCCCAACAAACAGGCGAACGACATTTTCTACCGTAAAGTGCCTCAAAGGGTGCAGCCTTAATGCTAGCATGATAACTGTTATTGTATGAAAACTCGACCAATGGCAAATGTTTAACCCAACCATTTCCAAAGTCGATCACACAAGCTCTAAGCATATCTTCGAGAGTTTGAATGGTTCTCTCGCTTTGTCCGTCAGTTTGCGGATGATATGCCGTACTCATATCTAAACTTGTACCCAAAGCTTTCTGAAGTGACCTCCAGAAATTTGATGCGAACCTAGGGTCACGATCACAAATAATCGAGACCGGTATTCCATGCCTTGTTACTACTTCCTTCAGGTACATTCTCGCTAGTTTCTCCAGAGGGTCAGTTTCTTTCATGGGTATAAAGATTGCGGACTTTGTAAGACGGTCAACGATTACCCAAATGGTGTCATACCCTTGTGATGACTTAGGAAGTTTTGTGACAAAATCCATCGTGATATTGTCCCACTTCCATTGAGGTATTTCGGGTTGTACCAACAAACCCGATTGTCTCTGATGTTCAGCCTTGACCTTAGCACAGGTCAAGCACTTGCTAACATAGGTGGCGATATCAGCTTTCATATTGGGCCACCAATATAGCTTCTTTACGTCTTGGTACATTTTCTCGGAACCTGGATGGATTGAATACTTCGATTTGTGGGACTCGTGCATGATCACAGTCCGTAAATCGCCATAACAAGGTAACCAACTCCTGCCATTGAGGCATAGGGTTCCATCCGTACGAGGTTCCAACTTTTCTGTTCTAATTGCCTCTGGATATTTAGCATTTTCAATCAGCATACCTCCAACATCCTCATTCTTGATGTTCTCTGGTTTCCGTGCTTCAGTCTGAGCATTCAAGATTTGCTTAGGAAGATCCAAGCCAATAGTCATGACTAAAGCTCAAACTCTTAACGGTGGTTCCCGTTCTTTCCTGCTCAAAGCATCAGCAACGACATTTGCCTTCCCTGGGTGATAACGAATATCGCAATCGTAATCACTAAGCAACTCTAACCATCGGCGTTGTCTCATGTTCAATTCCTTTTGATTAAGAATATGCTGTAAACTCTTATGATCAGTGAACACCGTACACTTGGTACCATACAGATAGTGCCTCCAAATCTTCAGAGCGAACACTACTGCTCCAAGTTCCAGATCATGAGTAGTATAGTTCTTCTCATGGATCTTTAACTGGCGTGATGCATAAGAAATAACCTTTTCCCTTTGCATCAACACAGCGCCCAAACCCTTCTTTGAAGCATCGCAGTATACGATAAAATCTTCACTTCCTTCGGGTAAAGCCAGAATTGGTGCACTACACAACTTCTGCTTCAATAACTGGAACGCTGCTTCTTGTTTGTCACCCCACTCAAACTTGACCTTCTTTTGAGTGAGCTTGGTCATTGGTTTGGCGATCTTTGAAAACCCTTCAATGAATCGTCGATAATACCCAGCAAGACCTAAAAACTGACGAATCTCCGTTGGTGTCTTAGGAGATGCCCAATCTTTAACGGATTCGATCTTGGCTGGATCCACATGAATGCCTTTATTATCAATCACGTGACCGAGGAACTGTACTTTGGGAATCCAAAATTCACACTTGGAAAATTTTGCATACAACTCCTCTTTCTTCAACAACTCCAATATTATCTTCAGATGCTCTTCGTGCTCTTGCTTGTTCTTGGAATAGATCAAAATATCGTCAATAAAGACAATTACAAATTTATCCAGATATGGTTTGCACACCCGATTCATAAGGTCCATGAATACGGCAGGTGCGTTCGTCAAACCAAACGGCATAACTTGAAATTCATAATGGCCGTAACGAGTTCTGAAAGCAGTCTTCGAAATGTCTTCTTCTCGAACCTTCAGTTGGTGATAACCTGACCTTAGGTCGATCTTCGAGTAGATACTCGACCCTTGAAGTTTACTGAATGTGTTTCAGAGTCTACTATTACTTCGATCTTGTGGTCCACCCTTTTTACCGATAAACCTATGATTTCACTCAACCTTTGTGTTGACTTTTAGCATGTAATTTCAGGTCCTAGGGTATGAAGATCGGAGGGGAGCCGTGGCGGATATCAATGAAGACGGATTCTGTGTTTTATCTATATTCAATGCAACTTTTATTATCTTTAAAAACTTAAGTCATCTTTTAGTATTATGAATCTTTTTGTATAATTAAAAATGTACTTGAAATGTTTATGACTTACAAAACATATGTGACATAATGTATGAACTCTGATATTTTGCTATGGCGTCGAATGAAATCTTATCTTAAAACGTCCATTTAAGGTCGTTTCCTATATCTTGATTGTTGTACTTTGACGTAGCACCCCATTGTTACCATTCCGCTGCTACCTGATTTTGGGGGTGTTACAAATATTTAGTAGCGTGTTCGCATGTCTGCCACAGACAAATAATCAGTATATCAAATGTTTAACGATATTTGATAGCGTGTAGCAATCGGATAAAAGGTGGTGGCTAGTAGCCTAGTAGTGTTGTATGTTTGGTTATGTTTTTATATTGTTTTTTAAAGCTTGATTACTTTGCAAAAAATGTTGTATAATATGTTAATATTATTGTACATTTGAGTTAGAAGATGTATTAATAATAATATCAATTGTATTTGTTGAATAAATGTATTTGTGTATCAAATATTTGTAAACTTAGCTATACAATTTGTAATGCTTAAAAAAGTTTTTTTTCTTCGAATTTTAAGAAGAAAATGTCAAAATGCTTTATAAGTTGTGAAGATAAGTATAGCAATCCGGTCACATTCGTAAAATATTAGTATACTAGTTTTCTAACCCGCCCGATAGGCGGGCTACTGCATTGTACCATTTAATAATATTAGTGAACTAGTATTCCTTTAGGGGAGTTCAAATTGTTTAAATCCTTTTAAAAAGTTCTTTATAAACAACGATGTCGGTGCAATTTCATGCGTTAGGTTTGCATATTAACATGAACAAAAGTAAACTAATGGGGGTTCTTGTGGATGATGAAAAAGTTAAGCAAGCTGCCTCAA